>OOFB01032786.1:0-49684 GCA_900323305.1 Trachyrincus murrayi | reverse complement strand
CACACACACACACACACACACACACACACACACAGAGACACTGACAATAGCTCCATCACTACCATGCCAGGGTACCTGTCAGATCCATCTCACCTGCAGGATTGCACGAGGCCCGCCATGCTCTTAAAGAAGCCCACGTCTCGCCTCTCTCTAAGATACTCCAGCATTTTCTGTCGCATGAAAAGATCAATTACCCGACATGCAACTGACCACCTGGTCGTTTGGTAATTGTCAGGGAGGTTGTGGTGCGGGCGGTGGCTCAGAAAGTACACATCTTTGCAGTTCACATTTCCGATTTTCTGCAACAAGATCCCCTTCTGATGAGTTGTGATACATTATTATTGTTTTGATCCACAAGGGCATCTCAGGCAAGGAGGACAAAACAGCTACCCCCCCTCTACACATACCTGCCAGATATATTTATCATCACAGTATATAATGTGCCTGTAACTGTAAACAGTATGACCTATTTACATCCTTAAGGTCAGGGGTCGGCAACTAGCGGCCCACAGCAATATTATTTGGCCCCGCAGATAATTTCACAAATGTAAAAAAGATTAAAATATATATAGGCCTATATATATGAATATATATGGCCACAGAATCAGCCCGCAGCTCAAAACCACGTCCCTTGTTAACCAATTCCACTGCGTTTGCAACCCAGTATCACGCCAGTCCCTGCTCACGCCAGTCCCTGCTCACGCCAGTCCCTGCTCACGGTCACTAAAATGAATCTATTGAATCGTCGGCATGGGCCGCGACATTTAGACTTTTTAAGTGATGGCTTTTAAAGCCATGCATTTCAATTGAGAGCGTGATCGGCTATTGTTACGAATTCGTTTCTATTTGTTTTTGGCTACATATTGTCCACTATTATCCAGTGTTACGGGGGACAACGACAAAGAGGACTTTGTGCAATAGGTCATACATTGTTTTTGGCAAGACACGAGACAATGTGATTTGATTCACTGGCAAACTGTGCTATTGGTGACCATACTTGCTGCACAGTTGTATTCCCTCCATTCAGGATGGAAATACCGAGCTTTAAAGTGGATGCCACCATGGAGTCCATTTCCCCTGCGGATATGAAATTAGAGAACACATTTATAGCGGTGACTCAGGCAATAATAATTACAGGCTTGCAAAAAGATGTCCGTTTTTTGGAACAAATAGCACCCAGCATGACTAGACCTAGTCCTGCTGGAGACATACAGCTGGAGGGCATTAACGCGACTCTGCACTACCATCAGCACACTCTTAGCTACTTAATTAAACCCTGGCGGGAAAATATGGGTATTGTGGAGTGCTAAAATGAATGTCTTTTCACGTCGTAATCCTAGCTTCACCAGATATACTGTGTGTTTCTCTTCCAAATAAAAACAGTTAAGGTACACGATTCCTAGTATTGTTTTATTTCCGAGTACTTTTTCCTGTAAATATATATTTATCTGTACTTTCTATATGTAGGCCTATATGCCTATTCCTTTCAGATCTCCACCAGGTAGCCTGCCCTTTTATTTTAATTTTATTTATTATTATTATTTATTATTATTATTTATAATTTATATATTCAAGGGTGGGATGAGCAGGAAAACAAGCCATTCATCTAGTTCTGGGACCTCCTTGAAGAGCTCACCTTTACTGGCACTGATGGTCTGCAGCACCATCTCTGCTGCGCCCCGGTCATGGAGCCTGGCCTGTTGATACAGCAGCTTCTGCTTCTCCATTTCCTTCTCCTGTGTAACACACCACACACACACACACACACACACACACACACACACACACACACACACACACACACATCCACTCATACGCCCTAAAGCCATCACTGTTATATATAGACTAGCATCTGTTTGGATAATGCATTTGCTGGGATTGGGATGGCTGTATTCGTTCTGTGTGTTTGTAAATGTAAACTCATCATGAAACACGTGTTGCCTAGAGAAGGACTCACTTCAAAAGTTTTCATCTCCTCATTTTCATCCTCTTCCTCCTCTCGCTGACAACTCTTGAGGAGAGGACCAGGCAGGGTAAACAAGAAAACATTAAACACCACTGGCTAAACAAATACAAAAGCCTCTGACTAAACGCACGGCACAGATGGGTACTGGCATGACATAATGCATTATCCCCTTCAATGACAGGCTATATCATTTGCCTCACTGGTAATCCAGTCCTTATCGACTATAAAACAATATTCACTGCAGTATTTCAGAAGAATAGTGACGGAGGTCGTTCGAAATGCGAAAACACTTTATTTCAAATCAGAAGCACGATTACAAAGTGATTCTCCGTGCGGTCTCCAGCGGGTATCTTACCTTGGCCATAATTGTGGCATAGGACATATAGAGCGCGTCGGTCCCGGGCTTACTGTGAAACAGAAGCAAGAGGCAGAGACAATGAGTTGTGTCAGCTCAGTTGAGCGTGGCATCATTGTGTCACTACTGTGAACGCCGAGAACAATATCAATTAAGGTCTTTTCAAGGTGATGCCACCGGGGACCAGGGAGCTGTTTCTCACGCACACGCACACGCACACGCATACACACACATAGTGACACACACACCTTCCTTCTGTCAGGGCGCTCTGGCTGAAGAGTGTAATGAGTTGTCGGAGAGGATCGATTGGCTGGGCACATTCCTCCACCCCCTTTTTATCCTCATCCTCCTCCTCCTCCTCCTCTTCCTCACCGCTGGCTCCACAGCGCTTCATCACTCCCCTCCTCTGCAGCCCAAAGACACCGTTAAGCCTTTTGATGTGTGCTCTTTATTAACGACTCGTGCTACGGCCACGTGCCACGCTCCCCGTGGCTAACCTTTAGCCGTGGGCAGACTGGAGTGTGTGTGTGGGTGGGTGCACGCATGCACACACACACGCGCTAAAATTTGCACAAAAAACAACAACAAAAGTCCCCCGCATCACCATCGGCACTATGCATGCTAACTTCTGCCATCGAATAGAAGTTTTTTCATTATTTTTCCCTCTTCGCTCTCATTTCCCAGAAAGCGATAGGCTTTATCTAGCTTGATTCACGTTATCACTCTCATTCAGGAAGTGGGGCCTGTAGTACTTATGCTTAGAGACCTCTGTGCACAAACTCAGGCGCACACATGCCAATATCCAAAACAAGCAAGCAAAACAGACACACAGACACACACACATACACACACAAACACACACACACGCACGCACACGCAAGCCACCCATATTCATTAAGAAACCTAATTAATTCTAAAGTTTGGCGTTTCTCTGCAAGGGCTTGAGGACAAGCAATTAGACGGCCAGGCCACGCCGTGCATCACGACTGAAACATTACATCCCACTCATACATTAGGTGTTACATTAAATAATGACTCAGCTGCAACACCCTCCCACCAAGTTAACAAGAACATGATTTACAAGATGTACATCTGTGTATATACTGTATTAGGGCTGTACCAATTTATCTTTATTATAATAACTGCATAACCGCATTATACCGCATTATAATAACCGCATAAAAATATGATAAAGGCTTAAGATACAGGAATTCCATTCTATATTCATGGGAAAGAGACACAAGGACGTAAGTCAACACAAGTCAATAATTTGACTTCATTGATCCATCGCGATCGTAAGCAAGGAAGGGGCCCAGCGATGTTAACTGAAAACTGAAAATCCAAAGCAATGGGTACAAAGAGAGGAGATCCCCGGTCAGGTTCCAGCAGTTAACACCGCTCGACCCACGGTGACTTGGACCACGAGTGTGCCTTTAGACCGCTTTATTACGTTAAGTGAATATTTGCCTTGTTATGGTTGGATTTAGCCTATGGATTTATCTTTTGTCACTTCAACTTGCTTCCGTAACCCGGTTACAGTAAAGGCATGTAAAACTTGCCACGAATCATCGAATAATCGATTGAACTGGCGAATTGGAGTCGACTTGGAAAATTCTGACTCGGGTACAGCTCTAGTATATACATTCCCACTTACTGCTAAACCCTCCACAAGGTTTTCCTCGAAGCTGTGATCCTCAGCCGATATCCAGGACTTCTGGTAGCCCTGGAGGAAGAGGTTGACAGCTCTGTGCCTGGGAGGGGGAGTACAATCGGGTTATATATATAATTAAAGATCATTAGATTACACCCGGTATACGCGGTATGATACAATGCCTGGGATTTGACCGATTAGGGTTTGGTACAATGAAGCGTTTGAATACAGTGTGGGTTAAACACGGCTCAATGTCCATGTACATTCAGGGGGTTAGACAGTTATAAGGAGACTCAGAATAAACACTACAGTATATCATTCAGTCTGTTATCAGGTAAGGTATACTCCTCCACACCCAGATGCCGCTAGAACAAACACAAGGTATTGCACACACTTTAGTAATGTACTGACGGCATCAAAGGCTAATGCGTTTCATGTAGCATTGCTGACTATGATTGATTTCCTAATTAGCTTTTTGTGTACAGTTCTTATTTAAATGCCATACCTGTATGGATATTTCATTCATATACCGTCTTGTGCCCTTCTGTGCCGACCACATATTTATACGTTTACACTAGTTTTATGCACGTAAAAATGCGATCCAAGTTTTATATTTATGATCCTTAACAATGCTTGACCAATTTATTGGCCATTACGTAACTACATAGGAAGGAATTAACAGAACTTCTAAATTATGCAAGCAGTAAAATGATCCATGAAAGATTACAGGTACATATTTAGAAAGCAATCTTCAAGGCCGTACATTGATGATAGACTGAAATGACTCGGCTTGTGATTTGAATATGCACAATAAGAGTTGGCCTCATTTGTAAGTCAAATGTGAACACTGACACTGCAGCAAGGCACTTAAAGCAAAACAAAGCAATCCATAGGCCTTATTCACTATAGTAGCCATATTGCTAAACAGTAGCTGGGTGGGGAAAAACTGTCACTGTTTAGAACCAAGATGGCCACCATAGTGAATAAAGCCTATGCATACGAGGGGGGGGTACTCTAAGATCTGACCTGGGCAGGTTGTACAATGGAGCCATCCTGAGGCAGGCCACGACCGCTCTCTTCCTCTGCTTGGACAGAACTGTGTGCCACGCGGCTCTCTTGCCACTCTGCGGGTGTGTGACCTGGACACGAGGCGAACACCAGAACACACACACGCGCGACACTTTAATCCTTCCTCCGCTGAAACGCATGCAGAACGGCTGTTCTTCAGCCCAGGTGGGGACCGACCCTGCATGGATATCATGCAGTGGTTCCTGCAACCATTTTTTTTTGGCCAGGTCGGAAAAAAAATTCCAGCGAACCCCAAACGTCGTACACGTACATTCCCCACACACATTGTTTTAACCCAATCACCATCCGCACGCCACATCGATGTCCCAGTGAACACGTCGCACCACACTAAGCACAGTTCCCAAAAAGCAATCTATTGATGCACCATCAGATATCTATATAGCTTATAAGTCAGCAACCCCCCACCGGGTGGATTGATACACATTGATAGAGATGAGGCCCATCTGCATATCAGGCGACCCGAAGTGGGGAACCCGACCCGCAGGTTGGGTAACACTGACATAATGCATGCTTCTCCTACTGGTCTGTCAGCCTGGACCAGCCTACCTGATCCAGGTAGTGGAGAACGCGGGCGATGTGCAGGATCCTTGTTGCAGTGCTCTGGATGTCAGCGGGAGCCTCCTGCTGCCCTATGTGCTCGGTATAGAGGTCCTTCTGCCACTGGCAAACTGTTGAATCCCGCTGGTCGACAAAATATGAATGGCAAACAAGCCGGTGGATTATTATCATTATAGTAAGTACTACTAATTACGGAAAATATAATTGGAAGAAAGGTCAACATATTGAAGTTGAATTAAATAGTGTGCACACACGTTGCCTTGGTCAAATGTAGTGCCCTCAATACACCATGGCTCAAAGTAATGAATATGCAAATAGGGGGAGACAGATTTACATATATGTTTAAAACATTTTGTCAGTATCACTGAGCCAAATAAGAAATGAAGCACATTAAAAATCGATGTAATGCAAATCGATGTAATGCAAATCAATGCAAACGATGCCAGCCTGGCCTGTAGATATGCCTATGTAAACGTGTCTGTTTAGTTCACATTTGTCATTCAAGGATTGTCTTTACCCGGCTCTGCAGTTGTAAAAGACCGTTACAGACATGCTCTCGAATCTCAACGTCTGGGTCTCTCTGTGGAGGATACGGAAACCAACAAAAACAAGAAACAATATCAATATCAAAACAATGAGGCAGTTATCCACTCATCGGAGCTTTGCGTATTTTATATTACTTTCAATCCGCTATCTCTGGGGTGTCTGAGATTTCCCGTGCTTTTCATTACACAATTCTATGGCACTGCATTAGTACAAGGGGATATGAGCATCGTCTCTTCCCTACCTGATTGAGGTGATTCTTGGCCAGTGCGATAAGACTCTGGTCGTTGGGAGAGTAAAATCGCAGGCCTACAGGGAGCAGTCTTTTCACGGCAGCCACAATGAGAGAGGTGTGCGTGGAATAGCGATCCCCCTTCCTCTTTGACTTCCTGTTCTCGTGGTCCATGGGCTGAAAATTGAAAAACCCCACGAAGTGGCCGATCGGCCTGCATGTTAAACTGAGAAAGGGGGGCGCGACTCTCGTTCAACTCTCGTTGAAAGGTGCTAATGTCATTGGAAACGCAGTGCTGTGACTTATTCTGGCGTCCCCCCCCCGTTCCCGATTGGTTCTGTAGGGAGTTCACCCATGGCGATACTTATTCTAACGTTCAGGGCAGCAATCAAGACGTACCGGACATGCAAATCGTGTTCGAATGTGTTCACCGCTAACCTTGGACATCTTGTCGTTGCTGTTGACCAGGAAAGCAGAGTTGTTGATTTCATTCTGGACCACGTAGTTCTGTTCCTCCCACTTGAAATTCTGTTGTTGTTGTTGTTGTTGTTGTTGTTGTACATAAAGGGTGTATTACTTTTTTTGGCCGTTGACCGGATACATTTCCACCAAAAAATAATTATTTTTCTGTCCGTCCCCCCCGTATACACTCACATGAGACTTGGCCCAAAACGTGAAGATGTCGGCCACCATGCGAAACAACTGCTGAGCCTCTGGGCTGCTCTTCTTCAACCAGCTGGCCCTGAAACGAGGAAATATGCCAACAATGCTATGAAGATTTATTGCATGAGAGCTTAAAAGGAACCAATCTTCGCTGCACATTATTTGTCACTGTCCGGCAGAAACCTAGTTCCTATCAAAAAGTAATTACAGTTGATATTTGTTCTATTATCATTATTATTATTTATTAATGTTCAGCTATTTTTCACCGAGGGACGTATCGCTTACACGGGTACTTAAGTGCTGAAATATTTACAAAAATATTTGTCTTTATTCATATTGCAAACCTTTTAGCGGGTATAACATTAATCAACTCTCTTAATCAATAGTGATAACAACGGCTCCGCTATTGATATCGATTCACAGTGTGGTGGCCAAATCACGTACGTATACGCGGCCTGGGACTTTGGGTCCAGCGCTATGTTATGTACTGCAGCACATCGGCGGTCGTCTCCTCACCGATTGGCATCTACGAAGGGGATGAGCAGCAGGTAGAAGGCGTACAGGTCTCGCACCAGCACCATGAACTTCTCCTGTATGCGTAGCTCTGCCTCCGAGCGCTCGCTGTGCGACGCTGTGTCCGTCTTCATGCGCTCCTCCTCCTGCAGGATGCTCTCCGCCCGCTTCCTCAGCTTCTCCATCAGGGGCAGGAAGTGGCTCTTCAGTAGGCCGGGGCAGGCCTTGCGTATGATTGGCTGGGAGAAAACTGAGGGAGACAGAGAAGACACACACGATGATGTGTGCTTCTAGTGAGTAGGATCCATGGACATAAACTATACCTGTTCATTCCATCTTCCGAACTGAATGTGGACGATGGCCGCTAGGTGAATAAGGCCCGTAGAACTTCAAGGTGCTGTAGGTAAGATTTGAGAGTTGTAAAACCAAAAAAAAGTCCCCTCCCTCTTTGCTTCCTCCCTCCCGCCCTACGTTTCTCTGCCATTGAGGCGTGTTGCATTTCACGCACCTGTGATTGACAGGCAAGATGAATTCTCTGAACCAATCAGGGCAGGGATGCCCGTCTGGTCAGAAATGACCCGGGAGCGGTCTAAAGTCTAAATTGGCTCACACAGAAGCAGGCGCAGTCAACTCTAAACAGATATTCTCACAGCACATTTCCCTCACTAATAGCTGATGGATGGCTAGTGCCTCGTTTAACAAATTAAGACTCAGATAATAGCTTTTAAATCTTACCTACAAGCACTTTTAATTAAAGCTACACCACACTACCTGCGAGCTGCTGCATCCAATCGCCCTGGCACTTCCCCAGGTGGTTGTGGAGGATGCGGACGATGTGGCCCAGCAGCGCCGTGTCGCAAAGGATCAGCTGTCCCGGTCGCCCCTGTGGCGCCTGCTTCCATCGGCGGGCCACGTAGCTGCACACCAGGGGCAGGGTGACCTCGGTGACTTGGCCATAGTGGGCCTGGCGAGCCCCGGCACCAGCGGCAGCCAAAGTCTCCACCTCCCCCAGGGCCTGCTCCAGGGAGGGCAGCAGGGGACACAGCTCCTCCACGCTGCCTGGTACCCCCAGGTCTGGAGGACACAGATAAGCGGAGAGCAAAGAGAGAGAGAGAGAGAGAGAGAGAGAGAGAGAGAGAGAGACTGAGTGTCTGGGCGTGTATGCTTTGATCGGCGTGGAGGTGTGTAGGGTGTGTTTGTTTCTCCAGCTACCTTGTCTCTGGGATTCGGTCAGGGTATGGTAGACGGAGCTGGGGTGGTCCTGAGTGAGAGCTGGCTCCAGGACGCTGACGGGGAACGCCCCGATCAGGGCGGCCAGACAGGCGCCTGCCGCTGACCTCTGTCTGCGATGGAAAACGCGTGGATGAGGGCAGGGCAGTGGAGACACTTCTCATGTTTACCCCTGTCCTCATCATTCAGCTCAGCTAATGTCCATTTTGCCCAGCTTGTTTTGCCCAGCTTTTTAATCCTTCAATTATTAAAAAATGTGGATTCGTCATACACTGATGTGTAAAGTATTTGATAGGAACTCGATAGTTACTTGCGATTATACAATTATGTGCAGTCTACCCACTCGGATAGATAATCTAGTTTAGCAACTAATTCCAGACATGCTTGACCAAACAATCATTCGTGCCAGCAGCACACACTCCGGCACAAAGTCTCTGTCGATGAGAGCAATAAAGACTTACCCCTCCACGTACACACTGCAACTGGTGCCCAGACTGTACAGGCAGTTGAGGATCCTGTAGCAGTACACCTGGACGCTTCCCACTAGGAAAGACAAGGTCAGGCGTAGCGGTGCCATGATTCACAGATGTCACTGTTTTCACCTTCGCTCTTAGCGCATTTCCGCAGGCATAGTACTCACGACATATGGCTCACAAGCATGCCAGCAAAATTCAGAGCTTAAGATTGGAACCAAAATATGAAATGCCACAGGCTAGCTGCCATAGATAGGCTTTGTCACTTCTCCAATCATATCGCATCCGTCCAACATTGCCTCTGCCACGCACTATAATATTTAACATCACTGTTTTAATTATGTATTACCGACCAAAATAATACACTCTCTCTGAATGCCACTTGGTGTTGGCTTGTAAACATTAAAGATACTTCTCAGGCTTCCCCCAGTGACCTACCGATACCCTCGCCAGCTCCAGGGAAGGCAGAAAGCATGGATAGCAGCACACAACGCGGGAGAGGAAGACCGGAGGGAATGATGATGAAGATGATGATGATGATAATGACGGCCGTTTATTATTAACGTAATGACTGATTTATAGGAAGGTCAAAAGATCAATGAGGAGGACAATATGCCAGGGCTGGTCCCTGGTTAACGAGATCTGATTTCAAAGCTGAGGAAGAGGACGATGGAGAGGGGAGAGGAAGGAGGTGTGTGTGTATGTGTGTGTGTGTGTGGGGGGGGGGGGCTTCCCTGTGTGATTTAAGAGGCGTGGAAGCCAGCTGTTCCTTCCTGCTGCTTAGCATATGGGCAAAGGTAACAAGCTCTCTCTCTCTCTCTCTCTCTCTCTCTCTCTCTCTCTCTCTCTCTCTCGTGGTGGTGGTAAATATGGGGGAAGATAATAAAGACATCTACTAGCCTCATCTTTCTGATTCCACTCAGTCTACACTCTAATTATTTTTTTTTGAAACGTGGCACGTGCAGTAGTTGAATACTTTTGTATGCGCTCCGATTTGGACTGTATGCTTTGATTGTTCTCAGTGTCACTAGCACGTCGTTTTGGATAAAGGCTTCCGCTAAATAACTACATGTATATATAGTCACGTTCTTCTTTTGCCAGGGATTTGTCGACGTAATAGCCAGCATAATCAAAACACTTTGATTGCAGAGGAAAAACTGACACCCAAAAGGCCTTTGTTCTATGCATCGTTCAGCAGTGTGAACTGGCTAGCGGCAGAACGTCTGAAGCCGTGGTATGGGGTCTCCAGAGATTTACCGTGTCAGATGGCGTGTGTGACAGTATTTAAACATGACGGATAAAGGACCACAACAGTGAAACACAACGACTTGTTTGCGGCAAACCAAAAGTAAAGCTACAGGGGAATCATAACAAGTAGAAATATCCCCGCGTTGATATTTTGTTTCTCACCAGTTGCCGAGAAGCACAGCGTTATCATTCATTATTCTCTCTCCGGGTGAAAAACTGTCTCTGAAGTTTGCCTTTTGTATTTGGATAAGCCGCTGCATCGCCAGCTTTCAACTCGCGTCCTGTCTCTGCCGCTGCCACATACGGCTTCACATCACTGCTCGTTGCAGCGATGTGAGCGGTTTCAGAGCGTTATCTTGTGAATATTTTGCAAGCAGTCTCATCGCAAATCTTTGAACTGAACTGTGCTTAAGGCGACCTTGATTGTCCTGAAAGGCGCCAAACAAATAATATATTACTACTATTATTATTATTATTACAACCACAGTTTGAAAATCAATAGAATACCATCATAGTTTTGGTACAGTTGTGTTGTTTACCTAAGAGGTCCTCTCCAGAGCCGTGGCTGCTGAGGTGCTGGGAGAGGGCGGTGAGGATGGGCAGCAGGGTGGAGGTGGTGTAGCCGCACACGCTAGCCAGGCCCCGGTGGTGCTGCGGACCCGGACCCCTGCCCTGGGGGACGGCGGCCAAGGTCACGGAGAGGTGGTCCACCGTCGTCTCCAGATCGACGGCGGCCGCCTCGAAGAAGGAGTGCAGGGATGCCGGGATGTTCTCCGAAGAGGAGCGCATCATGGTCCTGAGGAGAGACATTACATTGACTACAAATGCTCTACATTACAATAAGTAATTGCTGTCTATATTGGCATATTTGTTTTATTAATTAATATTCCTTGACATACATATATATATATATGATAGCACCAACACGCATGATTATCTATTTATTATAAAATAACATGCATATGGGGAACATATGATGAATGTGTGTGGCGAAATATTCTTGTCCACAGCTGTTCCCCTTAAACAAAATCAATCAACACTGCTGCAAAAATAACAGGTCTGGCACAGCATGACCATGCCAGACCTGTTACTTTTGCAGCAGTGCTTTTCCACAAGGCGATTTACCTGATCGCCATTGATCTGCTATGAAAGAACGAAACACAAGGACCGACCGCACGCGTTAAGACATTGGGGAGTTGTGGGTACTGAAGGGCTGGTATCAGTCAGTGTATCATTGGATCAATTACTCTGACTAATGTGACCGGAGGTTGAGGGTGGGTGCCATCTACTAACCTGGCATCCAGAGTCTGAGCCAAGACATGGAGGCAGCTGTTGATGGATGCATCTTTCCCTCCTGGGGGGAGGAAGCGAGGGAACAAAGGGCAGAGAGGAGACGCAGTGCAAAAAAACAAGAGGATAACACAAAAAAATGAAATATATAAAAATGCACATTGTGAGCAGAGGCAGAGCAGAGCGTATAACGTCACATAGACGTGCACACACGACCACCCACCCGCCCCTCCACACACACACACACACACACACACAGTTCCAAATGCTTCTTTTGTCCTGCAATATAAACGTCACTGTATAAACAGGCATGTCCCAGATCAATCCTGCGTGTACGTTCACACACACACACACCCTGAGAGGTAGGAATAAATGAATAAAGCCTGACAGTATAGACACGGTGTTCCTGCATACCTCTCAACGTGCTTACCAAAGAGTGACGTCCTGCGTCTTACTAGAGCTGCCAGTTTACAGAACAAACTAGAGGATACAACGCAGAGGGTGAGAGAGACAATGAATAAACAATGCATGAATAACAATAAATATGTTGGGCAAATTGGAAGAAAAATAATGAGGCATCTAGCATTTAAACTATTTATTCAAAATGATTTATTTGGCAGCTAATTACCCAATCAAACCACAACATCCAGTGGACTATCTCACAAAACAAACCAAAAGCATTGCTGCTTAATGTAGGGTGATGCTCCATATATATATATATATATAATATATATTTTTTAAAGGATTTGGTCCCAGTTGATACCTGACGACCATCTCCTTCTCCTTCTTGGAGGCATGGCCCCTGTTGCCTTGGTAACGGGTAGAGTTGGACAGGTAGTAGGTGTGGTGGCTCTTCAGGTATTGCTCCAGCAGGGGCAGGACCACCTGACAGAGAGGTGACTTACATTAGCATGAGACATGAGATGTCACACGGTAGTTTTAGTTAATCTTGCATAAAATGGGAGGCAAAATCTCATATATTCGTTATAACGTATATTATATTAGTGAACTTATTTGACATCATTTTGTAATTCAACTAAGGCCGACCTGTATAAACAAAGACCAAAGAAGTGCCATTATTCCACTATTAGGACAATGTTAAATATGTGTCAGTCTTTTCAGCGGTAGTATGAAGGCAAATAAAAGGAACGGAGTCAGGTCACGTTTGCCCACAACCAAAGATCACGTTGCGTGAAGGCAATTAGGATGTGCTGTTAATAACATACATTAATTAGCACCAATTCCCAGTTCCAAGAAGCACAGCCCTTTACAAAGCACGTCACGTCTGAGTGCCGTCAATAGACTAATGACTTGTTCACTTTCTGCTTCAGTCGCTCTCGTCGCCTCAGTCAACACACAGCTCATGTGTACATGTGTGTGCATTTGTGTGTGGTTGTGTGTCTGTGCGTGTGTGGTTGTGTTCAGAGTGTGTGTGTGTTTACATTTCCGTGTTTGTTTGCGCTTTTAGTTTTTTTTGCAGGCTACCTGTGTGTGTGTGTGTGTGTGTGTGTGTGTCGGTGTATGTCTGTGTGTCTGTCGTTGTGTTCCGAATGTGTGTACACATTTTGAGTATATTTTTTTTACAGACAACCACCAGTTTGTGGTTCTTCAATGTGTGTATGTTTTTGTGTGTGTGTGTATGTAATACTTTAATATTACACCGTCATTCATTTGCATGTATACCTAATCTCTCTGTCTCTAATGTGTAGCGTAGCGGGCGGTGCTTTGCAGACTAGCGTGACTGGCTCCATCAGAAACAAATAAACACTGTCTTTAATTGCATGCCTCCTCTGAGACACAGGTCTGCATGGGAGGCGCTTTAGTAAATCCACATGCCCACATGGGTTTCCAAAAGGGTTCCGTGAATGACACCACCGCGGCTGCTTTCACGTGTATCGGGGGTTACCCGTGGCAACCTTCCATCAGCACCAGTGCACGGATGTTAATGAAACGGGGAGGGGTGTGTTGAGTTGATGAGAGGAGAGAGTGGACATGAACGATAATAGGATTTGAGGGCACGGCGAGCTCTTTGGAGAGGATTCCATATCAAACGGAGGTGGGCATGGACTTGGATGTTTGCGTGCTTCTGATCTGAGGCAGACCTTGGATAAGAAATGGATCCGCTGCTGGTGCTGAGGCGTCTCGCCCTTGGCTGTCTGTCCTCTGGCCTGCATCACCTCTACGGAGGTGGAAACACACACACACACACACACACATGCACACACACGCATTTTGTTGGCACAAAAAGAATAATACATCTAAGGGTACGGAGACACAATCAATCAGACAACTCATACCGAACTAGAAGTGCACACCCAAAGTTCAGTGTCCACAAACATGCAGAGCAGTCAAAACAATATATTAGTTTACCCAGCGCCAGGATGTCCTCCTGGGCCTCTTCTGTGTAGAACAGCAGCCTCTGCAGGAGCGTGTAGCCGTAGCGGGTGGCTATGGCAGGGGAGTCGGTCTCCACCGTCTTCCTATCCCTGCGTCGGAAGGTACAACATCACCGCTACTAATATCCTTTTGGTCTTTAAAATTGATTGTTCTGACGGAACAGACGTGCGACAAGTTGTTTTGTCGCCAGTTAAGACGGTCGGCTGATGCTGTTGTGGATCATAAGGCCGCGCTGGAGGTAATCACAAAGACAGATTGTGTTCTGACTCCTGCTCCGACGTTAAAAAGCCACTCAACCTCTAACGCATCATTACATGGCCCACTTAGGTTGCCGTTGCAGTGCACTTTCACAGTCCCGGGTTAATAGCGTTGTGTTCTTTCTTGTCCTGTGTCCCTGCCCCCGTCTCTCACCTCCACACGGTGTAGCCGTTGAGCTGGAGGAACTTGAGGACATCCTGGGCTCTGTCTCGGAGCTTGGTCCTCTCCTTGGCGCTCAGGGTGTCGTAGGGCACCAGCAGGGAATGACTAGCTCCGCCTGAAGGGAGAGGGGGAGAGAGAGGGAGAGGGAGAGAGAGAGAGAGAGAGAGAACGGGGATAAAACAAACTCACCCTCTGTGCGGCAATGTTCTGTGCCCTTCAGGGATTAAAGCATTACTCTCCAGGGTGCTGTGTATTTAACATCGCTCAGAGTACAGAGAACAGAACAGGAGGATGGAAGGGAAGAGAGGAGAGGAGAAGAAGGGATAAGAGAAGAGAGGAATACAATTAGCAGAACACAAGACAAGTATCACAACCGGATCACCTTTGGTCTCCAGCTCCAGTTTCTTCCTCCTGGCCCAAGTATGATGGTAGTTCTCAGCCAACTGTTCAGCCATAGACTGGAACACGGAACAGAATACAATAGATACTTTTCTTTTCTCCATCAAATGTATAACCACGCTACCGCTGAGATGTAAAGTGAATTTAAAGGACTTACACACTGGTTCCATGACAGGGTCACGCTACTCATGTCCAAAGGTTTGGGAGTAAAGGTTGAGGCGCCCTCAAAAGACAACTACACACCAGGGGGAAAAAAGTATCATTATTTTATTTTATTTACTTATTACATATATTTAATATAATTGAATAATAATTATTATAATAATAATAAAAACTAAAACTACAAATAATATTACATTAAATTATATAATAATTATAATATATATATACTGTATATATATATATATATATATATGTCATTATTATTAGAATTGTATATAATTATATTATAATTTATTACATAAATATGTAATAAATAACTTCAATGACTACTCAGCCAAGGCTGCTTCCCCTGGTACATCAGCTTGAAAACAAAACAGTATAATATAAGACAGTATTCGGTACAACATAAAACAGTGGAAGAAAACATAACTCAATACAATCTTGACACAACAAATGTTAAGTGAATAAAGTGCGGCCCATATTGTATGGGAATGATCTGGACGGACGGTGTTGTGAGTTTAGCGTCCATATTGCCTTATGCAAGTGTATCACAATTATACAAAAAATGGTACGCATGCAAAGAGATCATTATGTCCAGGAAAGGAAACAAAGAAGGAAGGCAAGGTACCAAGGAGAACACACAAGGCCACGTACTTGTCCAGCCTGCGAGAGCTTGCGTGTGCAGGCGGTGTGGAGGTCGAACCCCTCGGTGGTCCTCTCTACCGTCCATCCAAAGGACAGCATCGTCTTTAAGGTCTCCTTAATAGCCCAGCGGTACGCCTCTTTGTCCTGGTAGGACAGAAAGCATGGCGGACCGAAGTAGGAAGCATCACAACAATGAAATCCAATATGTGAAGTGGAACGTTTCATTAATATGAGATGTACTGTGGGTTTTTTCTTTAATGTTTTGCAAAGACTTTGTAATAACCCTCCAATTGAAAACATATCCAGAAGGATGAAACCAGAGACGATAACCTTTTAAGAAACCCACTCTATTGTTATCTTTTGAAGCAGAGCGATGGGGAAATCATTCAGAGACCAAGACCAGAAGGCATCGTTATGTTTAATTCCAGAAACAAGAAACAACCAAATCGTTTTTTAAATAACTTGGACTTTGGTGGACTTTGCGGACTGCGTGAGGCCACGGGGTCGTTCCCACTAGCATCTTACCTTCTCCGCCAGAGCCCGGTATGGTTTCAGCAGTGGGTGAACCTTGGTTTGCCCACACAGCTGCTCTCCGTGCACCCAGCCGTTCATAAACTGACACGGAACAAAAACACAGATTCACACACACACACACACACATACACACACACACACACACACACACACACAGACACACACACACTGAGCCTCAACAGAAGACACAACATACATACACGGCACAGCTAATCTTCTGCTGTCCCAGGACACGGAAAGAAAAGTTAAAGTCAAACGAACATGAATTAACTATCAAATGCGCTCACATGAGGCACAGACACAACACAAATCATCTTGTCCAATTTAGCAAGCTCTGATGAATGTTTTGTCGTGAAATTACCTTGTCCAGTGACCATTTCTCGTGGGTATGCTCCGCGTACTTGTTCACCACAAACTCCAGTCTCTCAGGCAGCGACACGCTGGTGGATGGAAATTGGCATTGAAACAACGCTTGGCACACACTTCAGCAGCATATCCCCGAAGGACGGAACAGACAGTAAGTAAGTAAGTAAATACTTTATTAGGTTGCCACAACAACATAGTGAGACAAAAAGAGAGAGAGAAGGAAATAAATAAATAAATGAATACACGTTAAATAAACACAGATGTCGATTCAATAAATGAAATA
Organism: Trachyrincus murrayi; assembly: GCA_900323305.1. Lineage (NCBI taxonomy): Eukaryota > Metazoa > Chordata > Actinopteri > Gadiformes > Macrouridae > Trachyrincus > Trachyrincus murrayi. Next base: position 32,667 of record OOFB01032786.1, on the reverse strand, counting down.
AATAAATAACGTATGTAACGATATGAGGTATGCAGGACATGCAGTATCCCACAATGCACCACGGGGTAGCAGCAAAAAGTGGCTGCGCTGTCTCACCTGGAGGTGTCCACCGGCTGGGGGTTGAAGTGACCCTCTGTGTCCCAGGAGCCCTTGCCCTCCGCCTGGCTCACGCAGCAGGGGTGGGTGTGGCAGGGAGGCAGGGCACCGGCCAGAGCAGCCAGGCTCTGGAGACACAGTCTGAACAGCTCCGGCTCATAGGGCTGTGGAGGAGTAAATGCTATATGATGGATGCTGTGGAGCAAGAGATGCATGTGCCGTGATGTAAAGATAGAGTCATGAGCCAGCAAGGCAATGAGAGGAGATAGAGAACTGTAAAATGTAAGAGGAGATTGTGAAAAGGATCATATGTTCACACAAAGTATTGTTACATGTTAGTTAGTTGTCAAGTCTCCAAAATGTTTGGGGTTTCTAAAAGATTACATTTCAGATTCAGAAAAACAAACACCGCCAATGAATTTGGGGAGCGTTGGCAAACTTTGCCGAACGCATTAAGCATTCAATGTGTGCATTTAGAAAACCTTGCTGAATGTACACCCGAGTTATTCAAGAGCAACCCCGCTTTGATTATCAGATGAAGGAGGCTTTCACTAGCCTTCTATTGTGGGAGCACCTCTTCAACCCAGCTCCTGGGTTGAATGAGTCAGAAGCGTATCAGTCAGCAATATGCTGATCACAAGGTGGGGTACATTTCTATTGAACTGTGGAGGTTAAGAGACTGGCTTGTATCGATTGCAGAGATTCTACATTCATTAAATATGTATAGCCACTCTTCCAGGCTTTCTGTAGTACAGTATGAAAGTATAAGTATCCGCAAAGGAAAAAAACAACCATCTTCTGTTGTCTACGAACTTAGCTTAGGCCACTTATCTTGCAAAAGTCATACTTCTCAAGCTGCTGGTACTACTTGAAAAGTCTTTGACATGAGTATGAGAACACGGCAAGCTCAACTTCAGAGTTTAATTATCAAGTTACTTCATAAAAAAAACTTCTGAAACCTCTTGAGATGCTACAAACACAGACTCTTTTAATCTTAATCAATGGGCTATGGGTGACTGTAACCTAGCAACAGTGAGTCAGTTGTGCTGCCAGATCGTACAAGAAAACAAGCAAAACAGATCAGTCAACTGACATTTGCTGGATTACCGACAGGTTACTGCAATGCTACCAACTAAATGTCGTATTCTTTTTTTAGACACTTGGCATCCAGTGTGTTGCAATTGCGCCTTCTTCTTGGTGGCTGACTTATCTTCCTCGCTAGTTTTCCAATTTCAACTCATATTCTGTCGATTAGACCTGTCCCCCTCAAACAATTCAAGACAATCTTACATCATTCCGCTGTTGCTAATAACAGTTTTACCTTTTGTGCCAGGGCATTGAACAGGCCCCAAAACAACTTCCTGGACATATGAAGCTCCTCCTCTGAGGCGGAGCCAAGGTTCCCAGACTCGCCCACCAGACAGTAGTACTTCCAGTTCTGTTCATAGTGATTGGTCAGCAGCTGGTGGCAAGAAATAGCAATGATAAATGGCTAAACTATTCGGTAATGTGTCACATACGTATATGGATGTATACTACAGGCAGGACAGAGAAGATCGTCACCTTGAGAGGCATCTTGGTGTGGCCTGAGAGTTGGGGAATATCGAAGACGAGACGCCGCAGTAGAGGCTGAATCATGGACGGCTGAAGTTGACTGAGGCATCAAACGTACATTCATAGTCAGTCACACACGATTTAATCATCTAGATGTGTACTACAACTGTAACTATCTACGAGCATCACTTCTTATTTAAAAAAAGAAACAAAACTTCAATATTCAGACGTCATAGCCAGTAATACAGTAAAAAAATAAATAAATAACATAACCATAGAGATAAGCCTATGGGAGCAAGATCACTGTTAACAAAACAAGTTGCAGAGTAAACAAAAAATATATAGCGTATATTGTTTCTTTCACCCCTTGAAAAATGGATGCCGATCTCTTTCATAGCACGCACATTAATATTTCAGGGATGAAATCTAACATCAATCAATCCTATATCCCTCTCTCCCTCCCTCCCTCTCCCTCCCTCCCTCCCATTCCAGGCCGTCTCACCCGCAGATCGTGACCATGCACTGCTCGATGGAGTCCCTCTGAGCCTTGGTGAGGTTGGGCGAGGCGGACAGGCGATAGACGGCCTGGGCGAGGGAGTGGACCAGAGCGGCGGAGGCGCTATCGGAGGCGTGGAAGAGGCACGAGTGCTTGGTGAGCAGGGGCAGCACGGCCGTGCACAGGTAGCGGTTGAGAGCCAGGGCCATGTCGACGGAGCCCAGGTCGGCCTGCAGGCACGGTGGCACTGGTTATGACTTATGACTTACGATACCTACTAAGTATACACGCGTACCGATGCTCCGGTGGCACACAGTGATGGGATGGAACGAAGGGAACCGAGTTGAAGTCAAGTAAAGAGTGAAAGGGAGTAAGAATGAGACAAATGAGAAAGTAATTGTATGATTGAATGATTCACTGAATTGTGGATCATTCGTAAATCAAGATCGTAAATCACACAGTTAGAAGGTTTTTAGAGTTGATCACTCAAGTGTTTTAAGTGTGGGGGTCCTTCCAGCGCAGTCGGTAATCTGGGTCAGGTGTGTGTGTGTGTGTGTGTGTGTGTGTGTGTGTGGTAGTGGGCATCCCGCCATCAGGCAGCAGCAGCACGTAATTGGTGATAAGTAGCGGCTGATCGCAGCAACGGTGCGGTAAATCAAAAGCCAGAGACGCAGGGCCAGCAGAAAGGTAGAGGGCCAGAAGACAAGGAGCGAGAGAGAGAGAGCGAGAGAGAGAGAGAGCAAGTCATCCACTGTGTGTAGTAGATGGTGCATACATTGGTGCTATCAAATCAGTGCTCCGACGCTCCGATGAGCGAGAGACAGAGACAGAGATAGAGATAGAGAGAGAGAGAGAGAGAGCGACATATACAGAGAGAGAGCATGATAGAGAGAGAGAGAGAGAGAGAGAGAGAGAGAGATAGACAGAGACAGAGTGATAGACAGATACAGAGAGAGTGATAGAGAGAGAGAGAGAGACAGAGAGAGTGATAGACAGAGAGAGAGTGATAGACACACAGGGAGAGTGATAGACTGAGAGAGATAGAGAGAGCGAGCGAGCGGTAGACAGAGAGAGAGAGAGAGGGTGATAGATGGAGGTAATTCCTCCTCTCTCTGCTCACGGTGTCGAGCGAGGCAGCTGCCTGCAGGTCTGGCAGGAAGCCCACTTGGAGCAGGTGGAAGAGCAGCCGCTGGTCCTGGATGCCATAGACCCGGTCCAGGAACAGGACCATAGCAGCCTTGTGGTCTGGGCAGAACACTGTTGTTGGATCGGGCTCCGTCAGCGTGCCGTCTAGATGGGGAAACAAACAGACAGAAAAACAGAACAGAACACAAGTAAGTGGGCCTGGGTGGACGTCGTCGTGCTATACTTATAGAATGTGTATTTAAACACTTTGACACTTGAAATGGATTTGTGATTATTGCAAAAGCGATATATATATACTGTATATTATAAAACATATCAACATACAATTTAGTACAGGCTTGGTCATTTAATCAGTTCAGATAATGAAGCTTAGTATGTGACATTATTATATGCGATGTGTAGACCATAATACTGAAATAATGAAATACAGAATGCATCTTTTGTGGTCCGCAAAATGAAGTCCCTTTGTTTGTTTGTGTCTGTGTCGCTCCTCCGGTGAGAAAAGCCAGGGGGTCTTACTTGAATCCAGCGCGGGGATTTGGAAGGGAATACTGATCACTCCATGCAGATCTGAGAGGGGAACCAGGGACCGGAGGATGGCCCTCACGCGCACGGCCTCCCCCGTCCCCGCGTTGATAAGCTGCACAACAAGCGACACTCACCATGAGCGTCGGGATGTCTCGGATAGAGACGGAGACACGCAGCTATCATTTTTTTAAGTGATCAATGTCAATTTGGCAGTTGCCATTTTGCTTGTCTGCGTAATTGTTTGGTTTATTTGCAGCACTTTGATTTGACTTTTCTTTTTATGAACAAAACACATTTGCAAAAAAATGAAGTAGCTTTATCACTTATTTATGTATTTGTTTATATAGCACTTTTCAAAAACAAGTCACAAAGTGCTTTACAAAGACATACAAATATTACCAGATAACAAAAAATAAGTAGAATTGATACATTAATATAGACAAGTGAGGTATGCGTCTAAACACTACACAAAGCAAGTCAAGTAAAAACGGCAGAATAACCGATTCAAGGGAAAGCAATTCTGAACAAGTGCGTTTTTAAGAGCGATTTGACAGAAGAAACAGAGCTAGCCTGCCTGATTCCCTCCGGCAGGTCGTGGGTCCATAATTGCGAAGGCTCAGTCTCTTGTGGTTTTCAGCCTTGACCTGGGAATTACTAGCAGACCTCTGCCGGAGGATCTCAGGCTGCATTCAGGCCCGTAAGGAGTTAGTAAGTCAGTGATATAATCCGGGGCCGACCCCATACGTGCTTTAAAAGTGAGCATTAAAATGTAAAAATAAATTCTAAAAGTACAGCTAACCAGTGTAGAGACGCTAAAATAGGCGTTATGTGGACTCTATTGGATTTTGTTGAGTAGTCTTACGGCAGCAAGACTACTCAACAGTTGAAGTTTGGAGAGGTTGTATTGAGTGAGACAACCAGTTACAGTAATCTAAGCGGGAAGAAATGAAAGCGTGGATAACAGTTTCTATATTCTTAGCGGATAAAAAAGATCCAATTTTCGTCAGCTGCTGACAATAGCATGGAAATGAATTCACTCATTATATGCACATATATTTAAAGTCAAGAAAGCGAGTGAATCCATGCATTCATCCACGGCTTATAATAAAATGCCGTCAATCTGTTCCACTTCAAATACTGTCTCCACCCCCTGCCGAGGGTGCCAGTTACACCCCCACCCTCCATTACACTCTATGGGCCCTGTTGACAGTAAATACAACTCTTAAGTCATCAGCAGGGTATTGACAGGCCCTGCTTTCCTCCACGGGTGAGATGTGTAACTCACGTGCATCTCCGGTGCACAGCGGCCCAGTAGGTCGATGAGCGCCGAGTAGAAGGTCATGATGGCGTGCCCCATGTGTATGAGGTCATCCTCTTTGTCGTCCTCCGCGGCGTCTCTGTGACCGCCGACACAAACACTACAGTTAACGTTTTGTCCGTTGTTATCGTCGGTCCCAATGATTAAAGACGGGAGGTTAAATCAATTGAGTTTATTCCCGTTTGAATACAGCCCCCAAAAGGCTGCAGTGAGCTAGCTGACAGGATCACAGTACAAGCTCGATACACAAACACACACACACACACACATGTCTAACCCTAGACAGTGAACAGTGCAAGGCTTTGTTGTGTCCTCATCATCCTCCACCATTAAATCTCTCATGAGACAACGCTCCACGATGTAATGCGATATCCCTCAGATATTGTGCATTAGCTGGAGAGCGCACAAGTGATGAAAGGAACAAGTGGCAGGTGAGGTCATTTGTTCTTTCATCGCCCGCTTGTGAAATTTCACACAACGCTCTACCCAGGCCACACACACACACACAGACAGTGACTGACAGCGTAGTGCTGGACCTGGCGGTTGAAGGTCCGTCCATGGAAATATCCTCGGAGATTCTGATGGCTTCCTCCATGGCAACCAGCAGGCCCTCCCCGCCCTCACCCTGCAGGGCGGGGCCAAAACACTCGGGCCGGCGAATCAACAGCCTCACCACGACGTAGGCATTCTCCTCCACACTCTCACCTGTGGCAGAGAGAAGTAGCGCACACACACACACACACACACATGCACACACGCACACACACACACGGGCTGAAAAACGGAAGATTAACTGGCTAGATTTCTTGTTCCCCTTGAAATTCCAGGTCACCGTGTAACACAAAAGTTACTATTGTATATATAATAAGTATAATATTGCCCTGCTGCTAACCAAATTACAGCTTCTTGTAGGACAATCAAGACTGACCTGACCTGAACTGAACGGGGCATTTTTATTGTATTATCTTTTTGTTCAAACTGTCATTCACACTCATTCATATTCATATTTTGTCATTGTTAGTTCCATGTATGCGCTGGAAGTAGGGATGGTACGATAGGAAATTTACGATGATAACCGATAAAAAATATGCCAGATACTACTGTCAACCTCAGTGTTACCTGTGTTATGACTGAGAATGAACACTACAAGCGACGTAACAAAGTCCTGCATTTATTTAGCATTTCTACACAGGAACACGGTAAAGCAACAAACCCCATGTAATAGATTTGCAGTAATCTGTTTACAAAAAAAGTGCTTATTATAATCCACAATACAGCTTGGGAAAGCTCACCAGTGCAGTGTGATTTCGGTCCTCTTAAGAACAGCCTAAACCTCATGTAAACATTAACACAACATATTTTTATGAATCATGCATTCTGGGCTCACAGCATATTCACACCTCAGTGTAGGGGTGCCTGCCAAAAAACTTCACATTATAGCTTCTTCTGTGTGCAACATAGTGAAATGAATTGAAAACCACTTAAACAGGTGAAGACATCACCAGCACCAACATATTCTTCCAACGTATTGGCAGGTTTCATTGACAAATACTCTGCTCTCTCAATAGTATATTCCTTTTTTTCAGTCAGTAGGCATGGTCCTACTGTGGCCTACTCCTTTAACATAAGCGGCAGGTTCTTTTTGAGTCGTCTATTGCATGAGACACGGCGCTGAACAGTCTCTCACTGTCGATGCTTGTGGACGGGCGTGCCAAACGACGATGAGGCGGCCCCATCTGTGTCTATGCGTGCCCGTTTGTTTTGGCTGCCGTTCGAAGGTAGAGCACAGAAGGCACAACGCCATACAATTATGGTGTGTGTGCTTACTCGGTTTTTAGACAGTGCCTGGAGCATTTCTGTGTGTGTTGTTTTGTATGAGGCTCAAAGTACCTCGGGTCCAGTATGGTCGCAATGCAGTAATGGGCGTTGGGGGTTGGCGTCTATACTTTCGAAGCGCTTGGTAACTGCCTCTAAGAGTGTGGGTTTTGGCGCTTTAACTCAGTGATCGGTGCCAACCTCCTTGCTTAGTAGCCTTGTCAATGATCCGATAAGGGGAATCACGTCGCCCACAGCACATGAATAAAATGAACTTATCTCTCTGGTTAATTGTTCGACTGGAGAGAGAATTGAGAGCACGTTCTCCAAAGTCCTCTACAGCCGAGAAGGGCTGATCATCCATTGCAATGAATTCCATTGTTTTTCCGAGTGATTGTTTTAGCTTTGTCATCATCCGGCTTACATTTTCAGACCCTCTCGAATGCTTGGGCCACCGAGGGAGTTGTAGATTTAGACAGTGGCCTTTGCTGATTTTGTTTCTAAATACGTGTCATGTTCCTTTGTATGTCTTGTTTTCAGGTGACAAATAAAATGAGCAATTAGCAAATCTGCTGTCCTCTTCGGAAACTTCCGAAAGGTCCACACGGCTGACATTTTGGCTGACTTCTTCAGGGGGTGTGTCAAATAAAACGCGGGAGTGTTAAAAAAACGCAGACTTTTTATGTTTTGTACAGGAATTGGCCGAGGCAACTATCGGATTGGTTTATCTGTGACTTTTAGACTATTTGACCGATGACAGACAGGGCAATTATTTGTATTATCGGCCGATACCGATAGCAGGCCGATGGATTGGCGCATCCCTAGCTGGAAGGTTAGGTCACATGGATTCTGATCTACCAGCCTTGCTATCTTCAAAGCCTGCTTAAAAACACATCTTTTTCACTGAAACCGAACAATACTTAGCCTTCCGGTCCGCTGCCCTGTCTGTATATATGCATGTATGTTCGTGCATTGTGCTTGTATGTACATTTATTTTAGCCTGTGATTTATCCGTCTTTGTAAAGCGTCTTTGCGCGTGAGAAATGCGCTATATAAAATAAAGCTATTATTATTATTATTATTATTATTGCGATCCGGTCGTAAATGTACCGTTGCAAAAGACGGCAAAGCGCAGGAAATTCAGGTAGCGCTCGCCCTCCACGGGGTTCCAGCCGATGTCCGGGTAGCCTTTGGACACGAGCATGGGACAGCTCTGGAGACCGCAGCCGGCCAGGTACTGCACCACCTGGAGAGCAGCAGGGAGCCACAACACAAAAGTAAGGTGACAGTGGGAAGTTTCCGACGTGTTTCTTGACTAGTATGGAAACAAACAAACAAACAAACAAACAAACTCAAACACCGCTCCGAGACAGCATCTCTAGTGCGACGCCTCCCAGTTCCCCCGACTTCACGCCAAGTCAGCATAAATGCAAATGTGAACCTCGCCAAACAAATGCAGCTGGAATACAACATTGAAAAACATCTTCTTTACAACCCAGCACATATACATATGCATAAATATCTATGCACAATATACCTATATACAATATATATATATATATATATATATATTAGATAGGTAGTCAATAAATGTTATTTGTATAGCCCTTAATCACAGTTACAGGGCTTCACAGGCCACATTATGTAACACCCTCCTAACCACAGACACGGACAGACATAATGGTAGCATAACAAGCAAAGCAGAGGAAAATAGAAAATGCACGTATGGAAAGTGTGAGGTTGTTTACCTTCTCTAGGTCGGGCTCCCGCAGCGCCAGGGCCAGCTCGTTGTTGTCCATCACAGAGGCTGCGGCCACGTCCAGCGGAGTGGCTCCACGCATGGATGGAGAGGCTAGGGACAAACAACCAGAAACAGCGATGATAATGATAATGATATTGCTGGGATTTTATTTTCTATGCCTATAAAAAAGGAGGCCATGTAAGCGCTGGCAAAAGGTTTACGACGACTACAGGCCCGAGCAAATCTCCTGGCTTCGTGGAGGGAAAGTAGAAAGACTGTGACGGAGACAACAGAGTTTTTGTGTGACGTATCTAACTCGACAATCGGCACAAGGCGACGTGTGATTGGCTGCCGAAGGATGTTGTTTTTGAGCCACTTCTCCGTGGAACACGGGAGAGGCTATCTCTACATAGAGACGTTATAGAGGTGGTATGAACAAAACACTGCAGAACAAGGGAGAAGGGGGGGGAGAAGGGGGAGGAGAAGACGCCGGTTCACCTAGTCCCACTCTGCTGTTCTCCAGCAGGTAGCTGAGTCGGTCAAACAGAGCGCCCTGGTTGTGGCGGCTGATGCGGCAGAAGTAACACAGGAACCGGCAGCAGTGGGCCACCATCTTGGGGAAGCTGATCTCCTTGCGGTGACGTCGCGGGGGAACACAAGCAGAGCGGGGGAGAGAGGGCACGCCGTGAGTGCCAGAAGTGGAAGCCGATGATTCAGTGGGATTAGAGCGGATCAGTGGCGTCTTAGTCACGCACGTCCGAGGAAATGATTCTGCTCATTTTAGCCCGCGCTGTGAGTGACTTAACAATGGATCATTTACGAATGACCTCTGATGGAAGGTCATTAGTAGTTGGAATGGTGTAAAGCAATGTCACAGCTCCTTATGGGGGGGGGCGTGATGATGATAATGATGACTTACCTTAGATTCTCCCTCTCCCAACACGTTGACCATCACCTCCATCACGGTCTCCTGCATCCCCAGCGCCCTCATCAGGTCTGGGTGCTGGTAGAACACCTTGTTGTTCATGATGTCCCTGCACACGGACAGAGACGTCATGGCACTGAGACAAACGCAAGCGAGTAACGTCTACCATGGCGGAAGCGTGTGACTATATCACGGGTAGTTTTCGACTTCTCGATTGGTCAACTAGACCTTTAGAACGTGATCAAATGACAGCATGACAGCACACCTAGCCGTGCTGAAAGGAAACAGGCCTCGCCGCTTGGAATATTACTCCACCATTGACTGGAGCCATAACACAGTGCTACTAGCTTAAAAATGCTCGGACGTGGTGGCAAAATCTGTCCGTGAAAAAAACAACACAATTTCAGCGAATATCTTAACTTATAACAAGATTGAGCTCGCAATGCATTTTTGTGTTTATATGTGTGGTATTTATTTAGATTGATCTGAATAAATACCACAATCTCTAGAAAGCATTAGCTCAAGTTGGCTGGCTGACTTGACAACGGGACTCCTCCCCCTCCTCCCCTCCTCCTCCTCCTCCTCCTCCTACCCGAGGCCTCTGATCATCAGCCTCTCCTCCTCCCCGCCCATGCGGACGCTGAGCAGCGATCGGATCTGCCCCAGCGAGGCCAGCAGGGCCATGGCGTCCTCCACCGAGGCCTGGCTGATGGTGTAGGCCCTGCGGAGGGGCGCGCCCATCTGGCCTGCCAGGCCCTGGTACTGGCGGTGCAGCAGGGAGAACATGGCCCTCACCAGAGCCGGGTCGCACACCGCGCTCTCCTGGGCCCAGCGCACCACTGTCACGGAGATGAGCTCCTGGAGGGACACTGGCGGGGGAGGTGCGGTGAGGGTTGTTTTAGCACGTGACTCGTAGTTAACAGAACGATGCAATGTTGGCAGGATCACACGTAAAAGTGAGCTGGGGGAACGTATTGCTGTTAGAGATGAGATAAGATAAGACTATAATTGTTGTTATAAATGTTGTAAAACGTGCTTGTATTGTACAACCAATTTGGAGAAATGTATATTACTAACTAACATCATTATTAACGTTATGGAGGTAGAATAATGAAAAGATTGTGATGAAATCATGAATTAGTTGAATTTGTTATATATTAATGCAATATTTGTGGAATACAAACTGGAATAAACTGGTCGTGATCGGGGGTTAAGAGAATATGATGGTGCAGGGCGGTTACAATATGGCACAAAGGTTTGTTACATCATTTCTTTGTATTGCTGATTTTCTATCATCATTTCAATGATGCAATCATTGGTAACCAAAATGCAAATGCCTGCACACACACACACACGCACACACACACACGCACACACAAACGCACACCCATAGGGAAAAGAAAATGGTTTTGTAACTTATAACTCACTGGGAGTCTTTGATCTGCGTTCAATCTCTCCGTCTGTACATTTCTCCTTTCGGCCGATGACCCTTCTTATCAGACCGACGAGTCTGTCTTTCATGTTCCTCTCTGCTCCCTCGTCGCTCTCCTGATTGCCATCCTCGTCAATTCCTGCTCAGAGGACAGGAAGCGAGCACAAAAGAAGAGTTTTCCTCAATACCAAACGGCCACGTGTTGAGTGCTTCCTCTGGGCTCGTTCAGAGCAGAACAGGCCAATGCAGATTCGGAGTGGGTTCAGTAATCGTGTTTCTGTTTCTGAATCAAGAGTCACATTTTATTGCCCAGTAAGCTTTCACACACACAAGGAATTGTCTGTGGTGTATTGGTGCAGAAATGCAAGTTGTAATAAAACACAAACACAAGTGTACTGTGTGTGTGTGTGTGTGTGTGTGTGTGTGTGTAGTTCACCACAGTGTGTGGCGAGGCGGTGGTGGAAGTCGTGCAGCAGGTCCTGGATGTCCTCTGGACAGGGACAGTCGTCCTGGTCCTGATTCTCTCTGAAGCTCAGCAGCATGTTCATCTGAAGGGAGGACGGTGATAATGAGCCGGGCTCGGATCCAGCCTCGCAAACAGCATCCTTTACCCGCCACTAACACCTTGAATTGCATAATAATCCAAATCAATATTCATTTCAATGGAGTGGGGACGGCTTCACCCACCTGCTCCAGCGGAGGGGAGCGGAACTCCTTGGTCTTGCGGGCGGTGAGGGCGGCGGACATGTTGAGCGCCTCCATCACCTGGCTGTAGCGCAGCCGCTGGTTCTCCTGCAGCCGGCCCACGAAGCTCTCGGAGAAGGCCGCCACGGCCTCCACCCTGTGGCGCACCTGGCAGTCGCACAGGTAGGACAGTAGCTGGCACAGCTGGAGGGAGAGAGAGAGAGAGAGAGAGAGAGAGAAAGAGAGAGAGAGAGAGAGAGAGAGAGAGAGAGGCGACGTGGAGAAGAGAAATGGGATATATTTAGCTTTGCTCTTATAGGGTTTTTCAGACCTACGTGAGAGAAGGTTCACTTTATGAATCCCAGATGGGTAATTTGGGGATTCAATAAAAAAAAAATAAAGAAGGCTAAAGTAAATATCGCCTAAAGAGGATGCTTGAGATCAAAGTGGGTCAGATAAGTATGCACATTTACCTCCAGTTTGACAGCTTCGGGCAGCTTCATCTGGAGTAGCCCATGTTTGGGAATGTTTTCTTTTTCGCCTGTGCAGCCCCTTTGCTCTTTCCCAAAACCATCATCATCATCATCATCATCATCCTCCTCCTCCTCATCATCATCATCCTCTTCATCATCCTCCTCATCATCATCATCCTCCTGTTCATCAGGCTTCTCCTTTCCGTCGCCATGGGCGTCCCTGCGGAAGACTCCGGGCTCGATCAACGCGAGCACTTTCGCCAGATCTTCGTCCCCAAACACCCCCATGACCAGCAGGTTGTAGAACAAGCGGAGCAGCGGCACAAGCAGCAGCTCAACGCTGCCCCCTTCTGGGTCACGCACGCCCTGCCCCACCGCCCTCACTGCTGCGCTGAGCATCTCCGCCGTGAGGCTCTTCAGCTGGTCCAGGGGGATGCGCGGGCTGCCCGTGAAGACCGAGGTCTCGGCGGGGCCGGGGCTGCTACTGCTACCTTCGCCGCTACCTTCGCCGCTACCGTCTACCGTCCTGCCACTCGCACGCACAAAGCAAGGCGAGGAGAGGAGCATCTTGGGCTTGAGGGAGGTGCTGTGAGCCATGCTGGGAACGGGACTCGGAGCACCAGGAGACCCGGTACCCGTGGCTCCCAGGCCCGGCTGCAGGGCGACGGCCCTGGTCCGCTCCGTCAGGGGGATGACGTACTCCTGGTTGGTCATGAGGCACACGGTGGCGTTGGAGCTGAGGTAAACCTGAGCAGATAATAACATGCATACATTTATTTCTGCAGGCATGAAGATGTTGTAGACTCAACGTTTTAAAGGTTGAGTACCTAATGTGTTCACAAATTCACAAAACAAAATCAATGCAGCAATAAACAAATTGAGCTCTAATGTGTTATTGATTGCACAATTGATCAAGTGATTGATTCATTGTTGAATAAATAAAAATACAAAAACACAGGACGACAGAGAAAAGCATTCCTACCTGAATGAGGAGTTTATACAAGGCTGTCCGCAGTGGACCGGGGAGGTAGGGATTCTGAATGGCATAGAGGAGCTGTGATTGGTCCAGGTGACTGCAGAGGGCGTGGCTCACCCTGGCGTTGCCAAGGGCACAGAGGGAGCAGTAGAGGAGGAGGGTGTGGTGATGAAAGGTCAGAAGGTCACGGCGTTCCGACAGCTCCAAGATGTCCACACACCTATGGACAGGGTCAGGGTTATCAGTGAGGAGTTGACTGCTTTAATGTTGTGTTGCCCATTTCGATGATATACAGCAACCTTCCATAGAGAATTGCACCCATATTCATACCACGCCATTTAAAATGTTTAGCTGAACTCCGTTCACCAAACAGGTTTTGCATTAGATGCGTTATGAAAGAGCACCAAAACATTACTCTTCATGTTCATTTTTAAAAAGGAGTTTTTCAAATGTTCAAACAAAACATCTAAATATATATTTTTTCGGGGATAACCAAACCGGGCATCGTTTCCTAACCTGTTCTCATCCGGGATGTGCAGGGTCAGGACCTGTAAGGGCTCGGAGCACTGCACCCGCCAGCCGTGGCGGGCGTCCGACCGCACCGCCTCCACCCTGAGCGTCTGCTGGGGCACCCGGGCCCACGAGACGGGGTTGAGCCGCTGGACCTGCAGCCTGGGAGGACACTGCGGAGCCGTGTTGGTCTTCTGGCTCCGGAAGAGACCGGCCGACAGCGGCATCACGTTCTGCACGGAGATGATGACAAAGTAGCAACGTGTCAACATGGATAGAATAGCGTGCACCCGGCCGAGCGAGGGCCAAAACAGGCGAGAGTGCTACTACCGTGCGACTACCAGTGCTTCGATGCTACATGTGCACGGGGGGGCGGGCGGCGCTGCGAGGACACGCCCATCCCCAGCTCCGCCTATTTACATGTCGTTGATTGAGTCGTTTAAGAGACATTTCATATGTTTGGTTTGTTTCAGAGAGACGGAACACACACACAATTATATCCGCAATGAAGAATTCAGTGTCCTTCGCTGTCCTTTTTCAACATTTCAACATCAGCTATTTCGTTTTGCAGGCGAATATCGTCAAACTAAAATCACCACGGTGTGCTTTTATCTAAACCTTATCTAAACCTTTTTAATTAGGCCTGTATCGGTTATAGGAACGAACGAGTAACAACGAATCAAGCGGTTGAGAACGCCATACTCTGAGAGCACGGCGATGCGTCTCAGACACAAGAACGCAGTTATTGTATTTCGTGTTAGGCTTATATGTTGTACAATTTGAGAGACATATTCGTTTGAGAGACATTTAATATATTTGATATAGACTTACTTAATATAGGCCTATTGTATAAAATAGGCCCATATAAAGACAGAACACACAGTTATATTTCACATTAGTGCTATCGTGACTGATGTCATTCTGCGGACCGCAGGCTTCGCCTTCGCCTTCGCCTTCGCCTTCGCCTTCGCCTTCGCGTGGGGCGTGTCCAGATAGAGAGCCACTTTAATTAGCCGGTGGATGTAAAAGCAGCAGTAGGGAGGAGGCGGTGGTGTTTACCTTCACACAGCCCAGGTTGAATTGAAACAGGTTGGAGGCGGTGGGCCTGATGAACACAGCAGGGAACAGCCTGGTGCTTCGCTCCACCTGGACAGCACGCGAGACAGCGGTGTGTGAATCACACTCACAGCACATAATCATTTCACCGCACACACCCCGTGTATGTATGTGACAAATAAATGTCTTGAATCTTGAATTAATCAGGAACAGGTAAACAAGTAGGGGACGATGACGCATGTGGGCTGTGCGGCACTTATATTCTATATATATAACGTAGCATAACAAACATAACAGTACAATAAAGACTACATTTATATATATATATATATATAATATTAAAATATATATATATAATATATATATTTTATATATATATATAAAAATATAAATATAAATATATTAGCTTTTTTCTAATTGACAACAAAACGCAAGTAAATGTTTTTTGAAATGTTGGAAATCTATTTGAAACGGCAGCGATCAGTGTCCTTCCTACTTGGTAGAAGGTGGCCATGTCCACTCCGCTGGAGGTGAAGGTGAGCAGGCCGGTGGCGGTGTTGACCAGACAGCCGATCTCCAGCCCCGTGCTCCGCCTGCTCTGGGACAGACCGGTGGCTTCCCCCGCACACACCATGTAGCAGTTACTGCGCTTCACGCTGAGCACACACACCACAGACACACACACAGCCGTGACTGACTGATGATTATCAAGGAAGAAAATGAATTGCACTGCTCTTCTCAGTTTCTACTCTAGTTATCTGCAGTGAAGTTAAAGCATAATTAAAGTTTGGTAGAGGTTTTGGTTGTGTAGTTTAGCTTGCCATGATGCAACTCTTAACGCCATATTGGCGAGATATCTTCAATAGTTGCTCTGTAGATTCAAACTTGATAATTCAAAATTGTGTTTTTTTTTCTCTTCCCTATTGACTTACATTGCACGGCGAAACAGGTCACAAATGTGTCATAAAAAGTGTGTTCACGCTGACCTCTCCTGCACCTTGCCGCTGTCGTCCCCCAAGGTGACGGTCACGGTGCGGGCTTTGTCCGGGTCAAAGGTGGGCTGGTGCTGGTGGAAGCCAGAGGTGACCCAGCCCACCCACACGTTGAAGGGGTCCTGGCCAGGAAGCACCCGTACTGAATAGTAGTACTGAGAAAAAACAAAAAAAGTCTTGTCATGATTTATTGATAATGAAAATGTATAGTGAAAGTATAACTCATTCGGCTTAACATAATCAAACCCGTGAAACACATCGCTACACGACAAAATGACTAATGTATTCAGAAATAAATATGACATGAACAAATCCCCCTTAAGTTAGTCCATACCATGGAGCTCTGAACGAGACAGCCGTTGTTGTCCTTGTCAACTAGGACGTCTTCTAGGAGACGAGCGGAAGAGTTGCTGCTGACCAGGCCTGGTTTACTCTTCTTCAGCATGAACCTCCTGCAGCGCATACACACAATCTTTTAAATTCCTTATTTAGGTCTCTGAGACACATTGAGGGAGACCCTCATTTTCAATGGCGGCGAGATTACAAAGAGAAATGTAAACATGAAAACATAAAAAATCACTCATCACAATCACAATCATGTCGTAGATTTAACCATTTGTGTGTGCATGAGATGGAAGATCTTAAATCGACCGCTTATCAGTATACGTGCATTTGATGACTAAAGTGTCCCGCTGACTTGACCTGAGGAACACGCAGTGTAAACCAGTCCTGAGAGCGGGTTTGGTAAACTCAAAGGTCTCTGTTTTGTCCCTGTCCCGCTCACCATCCCTTCCCCACCTACCGCTGCTTGAGCCTGGACGTTTTGTCATGGCTCTGGTCCTTGTGGTTCAGCTCATCTCTGGATCCAGCGAAGACATGGGCAGATTTCATCAGCACCTCAAAGTCTGAGTCCACCTCGAACTCCTCCATTTCCTTCCTGCCTGAGAGCACAACAGACCATTGAGCCGAAAGGCTGAGACTCGACGAGGCCAAAACTGTTAAAATGGTACAATGCTTGTGACCTCTTTTTGATGTCTGAGCAGAGAGAAGTAGAGAACACTGATACAATTGGGCCTAAATTATCAGTACGACCAAATTATCATTTTATATCTACATTTTTTGTAAAATAGTCCTGTGTGAAGCCCTTCTTAAGTCGTGTGGACTACTGTACCTTAAGGGCTTACCTTAACCAATGTGACACGATATGGAGGTTGTGTAATAATTACCTGGAGACACAGGGCTCGTGGTCCCTGGGAGAGCGCCCCCTGCAGGACTGGAGAGTACTGCAGCAGTCTGAACGGACATACTGAGTCGGTAGAAGCCCATCTCACTGCCTCCGGTGTGAGGCGTCGTCATTGTTCGCTGAGTCACCTTCAGGCTTGGGGAACTGTCGGCCTTCCCACTGTCTCTGGTGACCTTGAAGAAACGGTGGAAAAGCATGTAATACATGTGCACGTGTACTCATGTCCACCTAACATGTAGGTCAGTCACAATCTTTTCGTTAACTTGCATTACATTCGTGAGCTAAACGCGAGTTAAATAGATGGATCCAATTCAACCGATACCAGAACGTAAACAGTGACAAACCCTTGTGATAAACTCTATGCAAGCACTTTTCAGAAAATAGGAAATAAATCCTTGTTCTGCAGGAAGATCCAGCACCCACAGCATGCTCCTTAAGACTCACGTACAATAACTGTGCAGACTAACCGTCAGGTCACGGTGGTCGGGCAGGATGGAGGTGAACTGAGGCTGCCTCCAGCTCATCCAGAGGGGCGGCTCTCTGGCCATGTTGACAGCAAAGGGCTGGTATCCCTCCTGGAGGCCACACAGGGCGAAGCACTGCAGCGAGCCCTCCTGCCTCCCCAGGTTCAGCCTCCCCGCCTGGTTCACCCCAACGCTCACCACGGGCAGCAGGCCTGCGAGACGAGGTCAGGAGAATGACAGTGAAGAAGAGAGGTAGAGAGACATAGAGGGATAGCAGATATTTCTCTCTTTCTCTCTCTCTCTCTCACGCTGTCTATAAAATACACAGATATGCGCAGTGCATTAGAAGTATATTGAACTTTTAGTAGTATTAAAGTTTCTGCGATACAACTCAATATCCGACCACAATGTCAACACGGCAAGCCAAACATTGAGCACATTAGAACAGGTGCATGGTGCGGTACAAGGATATCGGTGACAGGGATGCACGAAAAGCATCACTGTTCAAAATCTGTCACGCACCGTCCCCGATGTCAAAGTCTTTGGCGGCGAGCTCCGAGCCCTGGTGGTTGAGCAGCACCTCCCCGTTGAGGCTGACCACCATGGTGCGCTGGGTCATGTCCAGCAGGCAGCCCACCACGTCACCCCTCTTCCAGGGACACCCCAGGGGCTCGCCCCCCTCGTGGTACCACTGGGCCTGGAGGGAATCCCAAACACCTTACTTTGTACGTTTCGTCAACCTCGACGTGGTCAAACCTTCTCACTGCAGCCGTGACTTTAATTCAGAATTTTTTTTAACCACATTGATTTTGAGAGAAGAAAATAAATCCCACGGTGGACTGGGCCTGGGTGGATGGGTTTTTTATTCTTTTAAATACTAATGATTTAAGATAAATGTGAACGCTGAAGAAGTGTTCGCTGCAGTGAAAAGTAGGGTTGGGCCGCTGTAACATTTTTCAAACCGGTTTGATAATTCGTACCGAATTGTACCGGTAATATTACCACCAGATAGGCGAGCAAGTCAACAATGTCAGCTGCTGACAAGTGGAAAATAACTGTTGAGGTCACACAGCGGCGGTCACCATAGCAGCAGCGAGCGGCACGATGTCCGCGGCCAGAGCAACAAGGAGAACTGAAATAATTGTAACTTTATGCAAACTAGCGGAGTCTGCGCTGAAGCAGCAACCAATAGCAGAGCTGGATTGTATTTTCTCCAGCGCTAATTTCTAGCGAACATGGGAGGAGAAACTATTTGTTGATGTCTCTGGTTTCCCGGAGCGATAATCAGTGTTTGTCTATCTTCATTTCTGTTTGTTGTATTGTGTACTGAGAGCGAAGAACCAGTGTCAAATTCCTTGTGTGTGGAAACATAACAAGTAGGCAAACGATGTGATTCTGATTCTCTTATTAGATTAGATTAAACTTTGATTCCAATTATGTTGCCATGCATACAATAGTCGAAAGTCAATTGCTTGGAAATACGATTTGCTTACTAAATAATAAACAGGGGAAACGTGGAAAATAGTTTATTTAATCATGCTTTCTGGGCTGCCCAGAGCTCTACAAAAAAGTTGATACCAAACATGAGGCTGCCTCCAGCCTGGCAACGGCTGGAGGCAGCCAGATTACCAATTACCAAGACAACCGAGTAACACACATTGTTTTTATTTCTCTTAAGTTTTAACATCAGAAGAATAAAATAAGACTTCAGCCTCGTGCAAATATCAAAATGTTCTCTATAAATAAATAACTAAATAACAAGTTAGGATATAAGGATACAAGTTAGGCATAAATCGGTAGCCTACTCGCAGTGCAATCAAGAGATGAACAAAATTGAACAAAGTGTAACGTTAATCAACATAAAAGGCATGAAAATATAAACATCTATCGACGCGCATGTGAACGAATTCAAATAGCGCACAGCCTGTCAATTTGTGTTCACTTAAGAGTAGTTCTGTTCCTAAACACACATAATATACATGTTGCATATTTCTAATGCAATACAAGTTATGTTTAGCATCAACACAAGTTGCTGATGTAAGCAATAGGCTTATGTTTTTCATTTGCGAGAACGTCTCATAATGACAAATGCCGGTACAGTCAGTTAGCATATAATTAAACCGGTATAAGCTCGCAAACCAGTAATCCGCCCAACCCTAGTGAAAAGGTTACACAGCGTAGGCTTTAAGTATCGAATATGGATCCCTTTTAGTAAAACAGCCGAGACATTATAGCTCACCTTAGAGCCATCGAAGACGTAGGCCAGGTGGTCGGAGCCCAGCTCTCTGTCTGGGCAGCAGCTGGGTCGTGCCCAGCCCACCCTCATGTCCCCTGCCGTCAGCGCCTCAAACTCAAAGTACCAGCGGCCCTCGGTCACCGCGTAGCGCTGGTCAGCACGAAACATCCGGCACCGCTCAGCGGAGGGCAGACCGCAGGGGTCGGCCAGCACTGCTGCGATCCCAACGCAAGAAAGGAATATTATTAATACTAAAAGAAATGTATGAAATGTATGAAATGTATAAATGTATAAATATTATGTAAAATAATGTATGTATTTTTATGCTAAAATAATGTATGTATTAATATTCTTCCAATTCTTATTTTTTTATTAGAAAATGTAAGCTATTCAATGTTTAAAATAATATATTATTCTTATTCTATATTATTATTATTCTTAGTATATTAGTATATTATTCTATTAGTCTTTCAATTGCCCATTTCTATTGGAAAAAAAATCTGACTATTCCGATTGTTGCTTACACGACCATCACTGTTTGTATCGGGCGACTCTATGACAGAGGCTTCATTATGGGCATGAGGTGACGAGTGGGCCACATACTGTGCTCCATGTCGAGGGGCTCCAGGCAGTATCCGTAGGCCAGCAGGGTGCAGACCGCCTCGCGGGCGCTGTCTCTGCCTGCCCCTCTGCTCCGCTCCTCCAGCAGGCTGTACGGTACTAGCTGGGGACTCCTCTTGGCCTTGATGTCCTGAACACACCCACCACACAAACAGCCACTCAGTGGGCATTTAAGAAAAAACGATGTATTTAATGAAACAACTTCAACAACAAGTTACGATGGAACCTCGATTTGAACCTGAGTGTGCAGGAGCATTGGTCTGGGGAGTGTGAGTGTGCAGGAGCATTGGTCTGGGGAGCAGCACGTACCTGTTCAGCTCCATAGGTCCACCCCTGTCTAACGAGCTCCTTGGCCCAAGCGTTGTGCTCGTTCTCTGCCAGGGAGTCCACGGCGGTCTCCAGGGCCGAGCACAGCACCGTCTGGCTCAGGTCTAGCGGGGCAGGTCGGTAGCCGCTGGGCTGCTCATATCTCATATCAACCACAAATCAACCATCAATTAGAGGGTGATCACTATGTTTGGATCCCAGCTGCCAGACTGACGGATGACAGTGACTCTGCCTGTCTGCATGAAGTGAAGTACGAGTGTCGGTTGTTTGACATTTATGTTAACGAGGATAAATGTCTGTAATCCTTGATGGATAACACTTTACTATAAGGGCACATTAATTAACCATTAATTAACATTAGTTAACGCAGTAATACGCATTATTATATATCATTAGCATAAGGGTTAGGGTGAGGGTTAGCGGGTTAGGGTTAACCCTAACCCTATTAATATTAATTAATGTAATCCTATTAAATAATGTATAAATGAATACCTTGGTAAACATGAACACCATTAGTGCTTATTACTGCATTAACTAATGTTAATTAATGGTTAGTTAATGTACCCTTATTGTACAGTGTAAGCCCGTGATGAGTGGAAGTAACATCCTCTGAGCAGCAGTGCATCTAATGTAAACTGCATCTCTGTTTTCTAAGCCCTTGCCAGTAAAAAAAGTACTAACTCGTGAGTCTCTGTATTGGCCCGGAAATGGTTTCAGGGTGCGATCTACCATTACAACGGAAATGTCTGCTGAAATACCTACTTTGCAGAAAGCCGTATGTATTGAAGGTGTTTCTCAGCGTGGTGGTCGTCAGCCAGCCCGATGTGGAAACCAAGAGCGAGGAGCGTCCTTGTGAAGTGAAATAATGTTTCATCGGACAATGCTGCCAAACTGGGCGCGGTTACAACGCCAACACCGCGTGAGTGCCTTGAAATCATTTTCTCCAAAGAGGAAGCATCCTTAGCATA
This sequence comes from Trachyrincus murrayi, assembly GCA_900323305.1. Taxonomy (NCBI): domain Eukaryota; kingdom Metazoa; phylum Chordata; class Actinopteri; order Gadiformes; family Macrouridae; genus Trachyrincus; species Trachyrincus murrayi. The sequence continues at coordinate 11,066 of OOFB01032786.1, read as the reverse complement.
AAATCTCATTGAAAATCTTCTGAACACACCCGCAACAAAAAGGGAAACATCTGAAACTAACCAATCGATAAATAAATAAAACCATCATAAAATACTGCATCTGTTAAGATTTGAATCTTAAGAAACTTCCCCGACTGAAGGATTGAGACGTACTTGATAGTGATCTGAGCCATGTGAAGGTTCCGGCTCTTCTCCTTCTCGGGGAGCTTGGGGAAATCTACCAGGCAGGGGTCAAACCGCTTACTCTCATCCCTCATCTGTAGACGCAAACACAACAACCTCACCCTGACGTCGTGGAGAAACCCAGCCAGGCACAATGTAGTTAGCGCAGAAGATGTAGTAGAAGGCCACAGACATATAGAGAGGGAAGTTCATTAGATTAACTATATTGATTGGACATTTAGCATGTAGCATGTAGCCAGCATGATTACAGTTGGGTACGTTGGATATGAAAGGAGGAGATGAAACAGTGGCCACGCAGTTCTATTAGCACTCAGCAACCCTGAGCACTTTCTTTATGGACGTCATGTGTGACGTTAAGACAGGAGGGTCTGTAGTACTACGCCATAGTGCTGCTAATCGCTTTGCTCTTACAGGTCCGTACGCCCAGCCCAGTTCTATCTTGTCCATTGACCAGAGTTCATGGATATTCTCAGCCAGTCTCTCCCGGATGTGTTCCAGTTGTGCGGGCAGCTCCACCTATAGACATCATTTGAAGAAACCAAGGGAAGCTGTTAAAACAATACTAAAACGTAAAGCACTATTTTCTCTGAACTGTGTGATGAAATGTCTCTATCAAATATGAAATAACTGACAAATCAGTTATATATATATGAGACCTATATTTGTATTTGTACTATTACAGGGTTCCTACAGCTTAAGGCAAGTTAGATTTAAGACTTTTGAAGATTGATTTAAGACATTCTAATACCAATTAAGGCCTTATTATTTCAACCCCTATGGGTTCAAAGCACCCATGCGTACCTTGCTGATGTCCACAGGTGCAGGGGTGAAGGTGGGCGGTACCAGAGCCACGGAGGGGCCCAGGAGCTCCCGCCTCCCGTCCTGAGGCTCCAGGGTGTAGCGCTGGCAGGGCTCCACCTTCAGCTCGGCCCCCCCGGGGAGCAGGGCCTCAGAGCACGGGGCAAAGCCCGGCGGGGGCAGGAAGCGGAACTCCCCGTGCCGTCCTCCGAACAGGAAGCGCACCCTGGTGGTCAGAGGTCGGACAGAGTTTGAGCTCATGGCGTTGACAAAATAATTATATTACAGTGACAATGTGTACGATTTGCGCCTCTATCGTGTCAAAAACTCAGCTGTGACAGCTCTTCATTTCTGTCCACCTCTCGAATTTGCCGATATTAATCCTGGTTTTACCGCTCTCTTTGTCATTTGCTTTCTTATACATGCACCAAGGTATTTTTTGCAGCTGAAGGCGCTGGGCATGTAGTTAGCTCCGCCAAAGCAAAAGCGCAACTAGTGCTGTGAGGTAGGGTACGCTAGTGTGTCATGTTATACTCCTCTACACAGGGCAAGCACGCCCCCTGGAGTAACTACAAGTAAAGTAAACATGCATGTGCTACAGATATATCTAGATCATTTTACTTCAAAAATATATATATATATATTTGTAAATCTTACGCATTGTCACTTTAACATACTCATATAATAAAAATATATTGGCATCAGAATGCAATGCTTCATCACTGATGGGTAAAAGATGAGCAATAATGGATCAAGAGGGACTGTAACCTTTAACAAAAAGGTTATAGGTTCATCCCCAATGTCTGCAGTCTACAAGTATATGATGCCCAACTAGTACCTGCTCATTAATGACATGTATTTAAAAAATGCACGGTAAGAAGCATCTGTTAAATGACTAACTAGTAAATAATAAGTACAACAGATAGCACTATGAAAAGGCAGGCTAATGGAAGAAGCAGCTGCGGTGTCATAAAACAGGAATGGATGCACATCGTTCATACTGACTTGACTCCAGCGGAGAAGCTAACCACGGGGCACATCAGACCGTCGGTGTTGAAGTTCTCCAGCATGCCCTGCACGGGCAGCCCGTTGACCCGGAAGGAGATGGAGGGCGCCACGAGGTCAAGGCAACAGCTGATCACGTCCTCGTCTCTCAGCAGGTGAGGGAAGGGAGAACTCACACGCCGACTGACAGAACCTGCACAGTACAGTACACCGCGGGAGGTTAAGTCAACTGTGTAACGGAGGGTTAAGTCAACCGTTACACAGTCGGTTAATGGTCGAAAATACATCGCAGCTGTCTGCCAGTGTCTTTGGCATATTGCAAGCTTGATTTAATTTGGAAATGACGCTTGTTAAATGCGAATGTTAAGTGAATGCAGCATTTGAGTGAGCGTTGACTGTAGTCAGTAAATCCTCATTTCACTCTTCAACTGTTCCCACCTGTCTTGTACCGGGCACCATCCAAACTAAGTGGATCCCTTACTCAAATTGGATCTATCGTGGTACATTCTTTCATTCCTTCTTCCCCACCTGACCAGAGATGAAGCCCGTCGAAGCCGTAGGAGTAGAGGTCATCTCCCACCCCGTCGCCCCCGGAGCCCTCCCCGGCGGTGGGCCAGGGCCGGTAGCCCTCGGTGCAGGCCCAGCCCACGCGCAGGTGAGTGGGCTCGGCCGTGAGGAAGGGCTCCACCTGGTCCACGGCCAGCTCGTAGTACCACCTGCGATGCTGCGCCGACCCCTCCCCCAGGGCCAGGAACACGTTGGGCCTCATGCTGTTTGTGGTTAGGGGCGTGGCCGGTGGACAAGAACAAAGACAAAACATGACACGCTGCCATGCAAGCAGGTGTAGAGAATAACACAGGTGAGCGATTACACGGCTGCTCCTGCTGCTACCTGGTGACCTGGTTAACCAGCCGGCTCTGCAGCAGCAGGTCTCGGTCGGGGAGCAGACTGTGACAGATGAGGTTCTGGTTGGAGCGCACCGCCATGCCGTGGCACAGGGACAGGGACGACAGCACCTCCAGTACCTGAGGGGACCCGTGTCCCACAATCAGCACGTTGACAGGGTGGGACATATGGGACCGTGGTTGTAGGCAACACATTTAGATAGACTATCAGTCTATGAAAATATGTCAGATTTAAAAGTATATATACTGTAGAGATTATATACATATATATATATATATATATATATATATATATATATATATATATATATATATACACACACACACACACCCCTATATATATATATATATATATATATATATATATATATATATAATTATACATACACAGACACAACCCAATGCCTATGCATTGCATATTCTTATACAAGAACCGCATTTAGGACTTTTCTACTTCAACAGAAGAGAGATATTGACATAAAACCTGAATGAACTATCGGTTAATTGTTCTCTCAAACCCACAGTAATATATTCATGCATCACCTTGTGATTTGGTCCGTGTTTCTCCAGCAGGGAGATGATGGATTGGATGTGTCCCTCTTTAATGACATTGAGTGCCTCTGGGCTCTCCAGCAACATGCAGTGCAGAACCTCCAAGACACCTTTGGATGACAGACAGGGGTGTGCCTATTACAGGGAGCAGCCCCAGGCACTGTGGTTGTTTTTTTTGGTATCCATTACACAGATAATGACTGCTGGTTACAGCCCACTGAGCCAACATCAGGGATTGATGTAGGCTAACCGAGGCTGTATTTGATCATAAGCATTTGATGCCTGTCAAAAGAACTCCAAAGGAAAAGGAAAGAAAATACTTTTTTTTGGTTTGTTTTACAACCCCGTTTCTTATTGAAGGATTTTCCCGAGATAAACAGCAACGTGAAGCTGCATTGACTACTAATGCCGAATGTGTTTATTGTGAGTCACCAATGAACTCAAAACAGCTTAACCCTAATAGGAATCAATAGATACTTCCTTGAAGCATTATCTAAACAACAAATTTAAGTTAAGGATTCATTCACAAAAGCACAACAAATGTCCAATGAACCTGTGGAGGCCTCCGTTCGATCCAGCCTCTCAACCAGCCAGTCCAGGGAGGAGGAGAACTGGGCACAGCTCCTGCGGTTCCCCCTAATCAGAGAGGCTGGAGAGGAACGCAAGGCAGCAGACATTAGCAATTCACAATCAACTTAACTTTACATTCATTAACTGTATGCAGGAGACATATTTCCTTCGTAAGATGTCATCCTGAGTAATTTCACTTGGTATAATAACTTTTCACTGCAGCCATCATTGTTGTTAATTTTTTTTCAGGAGGCAGTGGATGGGTTTTATTAATATAATCCAACTATAACGGAAGGAGTCTGAGTCTAATGTCTGTCCTTTGCTTTTCTCGACAACCGTTCATCCGATCGACATCACGCTTGGCAGGTGTATCGCTGAGGACCCGAGGATGTGCTGTGTCGAGTGTGAAGTTGTTTGGATGAGCGGTTCTCCAGAAAGCTGCAAGCAGCGACACCGGAGGCCAAGTAACCGGCCCCCGTTCTGAACAGGCACGCTTTGGATTTGTTATGAATTACAGCAGGATAAGAGGGTGTAGTTTCTATTCATTCTGACCCAGTAGCTGATAGAACGAATTGAGGAGGCTTTCCCAGTCCTCTCCAGCCCCACTCCCGGCAACAGACTCAGCGAAGTTAGAGGCGCTGTTGTACAGATGGAGACGGTCGAGGCAGTCCACCACCATGTTGACCACGCCCTGAGAGCCGGGAGGGACACACAACGTAACACAACACAAAATAACACAACAATACATAACACAAAAGAACACGACACGACAAAAAGCACACACACAAAAAAATAATACACAAAATGTTAGCAACCACGTTGAGTGAACATTTGATCATTCATAATGTCCACTCTGTGTACCTCCTCTTGAAACAGGCTCTGTCTTTTCTTCAAGGCTTTCAGGCCGTTCTGGTAGGCCTCGTGTCCCAGTCCTTCCTCCGGCGGCTTGAAGAAATGTATCAGGTCCTGGAGACACAGTCGTACCGTCTCTAGTTGGAGGTTTACGGAGGAGACGTTTTCTTGTTGACCAAGACCATCCAGTTTCCTATAAGAAAAACAAAGTGAATGTATAATGAAAAATACATTATGAATATGCATAGTTAGATAATTATATTCTATGAAAGGGTAGATGCCAATGCTTCAGACATCATGACTATACACCGTTATACATAATGTAGGCCAAAACAGACAGACCTTCGTTTTGGATAGTCAGTAGAAGTCAAAGCATAATAAATTCCTAATTGTATTATTTATTTTTTAATAACAATATGACTGGAATATTTTTTTGTTAGCTACTGTATCATCAAGCGCCACTTGTTAATGTATATATATGTATAGAGTATGCATAGCAGTTCACTGTGCCACTGTTAAGATTGACGTTGACTTGTTCCATTGACGTCAAATCACTGATATGTACGGACATATTCACTAGATTGCATCTCTGCTTCGCTCACGCATCGCTCATCTCAAAGGCTCTCTCTGTACCGAGACAGGGACTATAGGAGGTAAGCGTCGCTACGTGTCGTACCTGACAAAAACAGTGAAGAGGTGAACCGCTGTGCGGATGAGACTGGCGGTGCCAGACTCCTCTCTCTGGGAGCGGGACAGCGTCAGGCCGTCGTCCACGTGACCCTCGCTATGCAGAATGGCCTGCAGAAGAACCCTGGTTAGAGCCTCTCTTAATAGCCGCATGCTATGATGAACTATGGCACTCATAACTTGCACACAACTCTCAATCACAACGCTAGACGGAGCTCCGCTACAAAATGACAACAGACTCAAAGCAAAGAAAAGAAAACAACACACTTATCTCTTAAATCCATTCACCTCCAAATAGTTGAAGACCACATCTGGACATGTTTAATAAACTAGGTCTATATACATCATTTGTGAACATAACCAATAGACAAATGGCATTTGACAGTATGTGTCTACCTTGCGCTGAACAGACCCCATGCGGGCACACTTTCCATCCACGGCCTGGTAGGTGAGCCACAGGGCCGAGTCTACGTGCTGGATGTAACAGATTGAATCTCCATACTTGATCTCTGCCGTGCCCATGCCATCAACATCCTTTTTAGAGCATGGGTGAAACTTTTCCTAGATAGATAGATAGATAGATAGATAGATAGATAAATACTGTATTTATCTATATTTATCTAATTATTTAAGGAAATTCAAGTTTCAGTAGCAAAAAGTGAGACAAATAAGCAGGGGTTAAGTTATACACAACAGTAATCTGAAAAGAAGATGAAGCAAACAAGGAAAAACACTGGAATCATACTGTATATCCATATATCGTTCACTGTCACGAAAACATTCCTTCAGAGAAGCTATTCCTTTACAGACGTTATATGCACTCACAAATAGCACGTCATCATGCCATGGCCAGAGAAAAAAACATTAGAGCGTGACCTCTGACCTTTGAGGGCTGGAAGCAGAAAGAGGTGGTGCTGACGTCGGCTCTGTTGCGCTCCACCAGATGAAGGCCGCCTTCCTCCGACAGCCCCAAGTACCTCCCGGAGGTCAGGTGATGGAGGCGGAAGGGCTGGCCCCAGCGGGCGTGGCTCCTGCTCCACCTGTAGAACAATGTGATGTTGATGATGTATTATTGTGTATTGTATTGCTTTTTTTGTTTAAAATGGTATTTCTTAAGATCATCATATCATCTAAATATATTCATGGGTCATTTTACATGCTGCCATTTTTGTAATAATATTCATTAAATGCGGTTTGTTGACATCAGACATCACTACCTTGCAAGGCGAATGCTAGCATATGTGAGTAAGGTTCATATGGTGCATGTTAAAAGCGAGAGGTGGTCGCCGAGAGCTAAAAAAGTCAGTACACGTTTCATATTTGAACACATGCAAGTTGAAATAATATAAGTAAAGAGCTCCAAAAGTACATTCCAGTGATCAGAAATGTGTTTTTACAACAGTCCGCAGTACCTGCTGCTTTATAGAGGGAACTCAAAGGCTTTACAGATGGGAAAAAAAAGCAATGCGATGCATATCTTCAGAATTTCTCATACAAAACAAGGAACAGATTCTATCAGGATTTGATCCTTGGGCAAGTAATTCATTTTCAACAGAAAAATATAACACTGTTATTCTTTTTGGACAAAACCATACATATTTGATGCTTTCCTGTATGCACAAAATGATGAAAAACGGCAAACCCTGCATGCTGAGAAAATTCCATTCACTGTTTTTTCAATTGTTGTCCAATGTTTTTAGTTTACTTTTTTGTCAGTAAAAAAAAAATCACCATTCAATACAGATACGAATCCAACTCCTAATTAGATATCACCATGTTTAAACCAATAGAGATTCTAACACCCCTGTGCCTACATAACATTGCATGTACAAATGATAATCAATGTGATCATTGCTCATCCTACTTACATGACACGCAGGATCTCCAGTCTCCAGAGGGAGCAGGCCTGGCTGGACACTGAGCCAATCCCATAATGGATCGTTCTGCACACACACACACGCACACACACACACACACACACACACACACACACACACACACACACACACACACACGGCAGTGAACACCACAACAGTTTGTCCTTGCTGACACGGCTCACTTTGCATTCAGTGTGTATGGGGGAGGAAGACAGCATTTAGCTTTGACATTAGCCTCCTGACTGACCTCTGCAGCTCCTCTCCATGCTCTTTGGAGGGCAGGGTAAGGCAGGCGCCACTATGTCCGTGGAGCAGCCGCAGTGTGTCTCCTCCTTTCAGGTAGCCTACGGGTGCCACCAGAGACCAGGTCCAGAGTCAGGCTAATGTTTTGGTTTTAAGTCCCACACTTAAACCAAGACTAAAGGGCACGTCTGTGTCACTGTCTGCCCCCCAGTTAGATTGCCTCAACGCTCAACTCGCCGAAGAGGAATAATGGCCACACACCATTTATTCTCACTTACAATGCGATACAACTGTTGAATGTCATATCAGCTGCAAGAACTGCCATCTAGGTAAAGAGTAATTATGCATCCGAATGTAGTACTGATGAGAATGATCCTTGGAGCGATAACCTCCCTACGGTATCACCAAAGTGTGCATAATGCATAATTAAGTGTGGAGAACATCGTCTCGGGAAAAACACTTAGCTTGCCGATTTACTGAAATAGTGGTGGAGCAATTAGTTTGCTCGACTCACAGACTGAAGATATTCTGCAACAGAGCGATACGCCGGGATTATTGGTTTGTCAATCAAAAGTTTGTTTCTGTCGGACGAGATAGGAGAGGAAAAAAAAACTCCTGCCTTGAGCAACTCCACCACCAGAGCAGACGGGAGCGACGCTCCACAGAGTCTGGTGAAACGCCGCATCCACGACCACACTTCCAGTCTTCCTGTTGTCCAGCACGCTGCCGTAAGACAGGTGCTGCAAGGAAACAAAAGACCATCACAACACTTTATGATAATAATAATAATGATCAGAATGATCAGAAAGCACTCTACATGTTCACCTCTGCTTCTGACACCAGTTTCCTGGTTCACCTGACCGTGTCCAGCAAACACTGTTTGCTGGTTTACCACATGGAAATAAACCTGTTAAAATAAGGGTTTATTACCCTTACATTTCCAGAAAATAGATCAAGCATAACAATTACAAAGCGTGATATGTTTTCAATTGAGCCTGGAGCTGAATGAAGCTTGAGCTCTTGAGTATTCCTCTCGTGTCTGAGTAAATATGGCACGTGTTGACAGTGTTCGGCCTCGAAAAAGACATTGCTCTGACATTTGACCTTGAGAAATGCTCCAACTTACCAGGTATCTCTCTGAGGAGACACTGACTAGTATGAGGTCGTCGCCAACGCGCACCTTCTCGCCGTCTGACCTCTGCATGGACGCTGGGTGGACAGTCCACCAGCATGACTCACCTAACACACACACACACACACACGTCACTCTGCTGCAGCCGGTTATAAAATTCCCCAGGGACGAGATAAGTGCCGTGATTATCCAGTTTGAAACGCTTTAACGCAAACAATACCTTCTTTATCTTCTTGCAGACCAACATCAAAGGCAAGCTTATCAGTTGAAGACACACAGGAGGACAAACAGCTAAGATACTGTGGGTCAAAATAAAGAGTCATATCAAGTGGAAGTTATTACAACTATCCATGCAGCATAGGATTTTAAGGGCAATAAATTACATTATGATTGCTGTCCAAATATAATAAAATGGTATGCATTAAAATAATCTATATGCCTCACCATGCCACTGTGTGAGTGTTGGAACAACACCGCCTGGCCATACAACAGTGTTCGATGACAGTCTGGGACTTCCTGGAAAAACAACGTCATCATCACTGTGCCATCTCGTTTACCAGGAGGGCATTCGTGGATTAGCAAGACAATAACACAAAGAGACGAGGAGAGGAGAAGAGATGAGAAGAGGAGAGAAAAGAAGATAATGGAGGACAAGAGAGGAGAGATGACAAGGAGAAGAGAATAGAATAAGAGAAAAGCAAAGAGACAATATTACCCCTGTGGTCTGGTGCTCCCGGGAGGCCAGCATCTCTTGAAGGGCTCGGACAGAGAGGCACTGGGCCAGAACAAACGCACACACAGAGAGGTCCGGTGGCACATTCTGGACAAAATATATAGAAACACACAAAGGAAGTCAATACAAAAATAACCTTGTTTACTATCTCCATACGTATATACAACTTCAACATGTACACTTGTAAATTAGCCATTAACTATTAATTGACTATTAATGATTACTTCATTATTATTATTAATAATAATAAAAAACTCTTAACTTAATCAATCTTAATTAATAAGTTAATGAATTAATTAATTCATGAGTAATCTGCTTGCTGCAGCATTACAATCTCTGTTCATTTTTCGAAAACAGATTTGTTTGTGTTCCTGGAGAGAAGTATTGCATTATTACGGTGTATGTCTGGTGGAGAAAGGAGATGTTTTGGTATGCGTATCTTCACCTTGCAGTTGGAGGTGGGCTCCAGACGACAGAGTCTAGAGCCAAAGCCTTCTGCCGCCAGACACAGCTTCAGCTGCTCCTGCTCAGAGGTGAAGGTGCTCTGCAACACCACCTCATCCCCCTGACACGGGAACACACACACACACACACACACACACACACACAGACACAGACACACAGACAGACACACACACACACACAGACAGACAAGCACACATACATGCATACACACACGGCCACACATACGAATATGAACATAGACACAGGCACACATATATGCATGCGATCGTGCACACACACACACACACACACACAGAGATGCACATACAAGTCTCTCAGATACGCGCGCGCACACACACACAAAGACACACAGATGGCAGATACATGTGCACACACACACACATACACACACACACACACACGCTCACATTAATGTAGATCACTGTATGAGCCAAAATCAACATAGAAGCTACACGTTTGAAGACATGAGCAAACATGGACACATCAGCTATGAGGCACGAGTCCTATTCATTCCTATCCTGGACAGATATCCAAGTCAACAGAATGAGCTTTTTCCACTGTCTATTTAAGGAGATTCTTGATACAAAAGGTCAGATGACTGTTTTCCACAGTCTAACCAGACCACCGACACCTCTGCAGCCAGGCCGCATGTCACTATATTGGGACAACAGCGCAGTGCCGTGCCTGACCTCACGTTCACCCTCTCCTCCACTTCCCATATCAATGAAACCCTGGAGTCTGTCAGTCACACACCGTCATACATACAGACAGTACGGGGCCTTCGTAGTGTCAAGTGTCTGGAGCTGACAGAGGTTATGTTGCATTGGCTATTGTGTCACCGGCTAATGGCTACACCGAACGCATGTTTACAATGCTTTCCCAAAGCTAAAGTGACTTTGGCAGCCATGCTGTACACACATTGATGATAGACTGCGGTATGGAACTGCAATCTGAGACTTAACCTCTCAGTTCAGTGGAATTAATTGACAAAAAGGTTCATGCTCATGTAAACAATATCAGTGAGTGCTAATAGAATGTTGCCACTGCCTTGCTGGTTTGGTGTG
>OOFB01032784.1:0-24959 GCA_900323305.1 Trachyrincus murrayi | reverse complement strand
AAACTTGGTATGAAATTTTTTTCCTCTTGGACTTATAAGGTCCGTCGGATAGATCTTTCTGTACAGTGAAAATTCTGGGAAAACTTCCAAAATCTCCTTCTAAATAACCACCAGGCTAAATGACTCAATATTTGGTAGAGATGGTCTATGGACATCTCTGATCAAAAAGTTATTCAGGGATTAAAAAAAAAAATTAATGGCCGAGTTATGTTGAAATTAAATTATTTACATGCGCAAACATTATTCTATCATTCACAGCTCTGTTTCACAACGTGCCAGGGCCTTGAACCTTGGTAGGCACATAGAGGGCATAACCCCTGACAAGTCTGCCAAATTTGGTGCAGATAGTTAAGAAAATGACGTCACAGGCTCAATTTAAGAAAGTGCTCAGCTAAGTGCTGGGAACCACTTTGCCCACAGGGGGCGCACAATCACACAAAAATGCCATGAAGTCAAACCATGAGTCGGATTCACTAAAAATGATGCGTGTCATAATTATCCCTGTTAGAATTGTAAACTATAATTGTTTGTCGTTAGTCCCTATAGCTTCCTTGAGTGACTGAAGTTTCCCCCCCTGCATCCCGGACTGCCAAACACCTTCCTCCAGCTGTTTATTCTGTATATATCTCACCTATATCGTCTTCATATTTATACTACTGTTCATTGCATTTATATAGCGCTTTAGTGTGTGTGTGTGTGTGTATTGGGGGGGGGTAAAACACCTCATCCACTACCAGTGTGTAGCAACCTGGATAATGCACAGCAACCAGTATGCACCAGATCTCTCACCACACACTATCACAGTGGAAAGCCAATTCCAATTCGTTGAGTAACGTGCCACCACGAATTGCAGGAACAGGGCGGTTGCTGGGGTGGTGGGCGCTGGGCTCGGCGGTGCACAAGTGTGAATACCTTTCGAGGCTGCTAGTTTTTATGTATTTTTTATTATCTGGCACACATTCAGTATCACAGGTAATTCAGTTAGTACCAAAAACCATGACTTGCAGTTTAGCCTAGCCATGTTATCGTATCCACCAGTTGGATGCTAAATGATCTGATGAAGGAAACAGTTAAAATGCACATGGAAAAAAACTAAAGGAAACCTAAACACAGGAACATCAAAATATTGAAACATTAAAACCCTTTAATTTATTTGATATTATTACAAACCTACTCCCAGAGTAGAAAAAAACTAATATTTATTGGATCAAAGTCTATATTAACAGTATCCACTGTGCTACAACTTAAACAAGGGTTGTTATTATACAAATCGTTGGAAACTGTCCATTGGAATTGAACTACTTGAACATCCCAAGTGTTAGCAGATAATCACGCATGTTGATTTTGGATATTGAGTTCCAGACATGACTTCCATGTTTCTTGGCCATCTCATGTTCAAAGATTGAACTCCTTACGTTTATTCAAGAAGAAGTTGGCAAAAAATATTAGAAGTCAATCGGATGAGTCAATGAGAGGTTTCTGTAAGAGGAAAAAAGAAAAGGCAGCCATGTTAAAGCACACGCTTCACACACACCCTGTCTAGACATCAAGCTAAACAACTATATACAACAAATATATCTACTAGTATGTCAGCATTTCAGTAAAGTGTTTTACAACCAGTATTATATAGGCCTCCTGGTTGAATTGTCGATATAAGCCCTTCCCCATTTCATTCAGCCTTTGTGTTCAAACAGTTTGTTAGTGGAATTATATAACTTCCGATCCCAATTCCCAAACTTCCATCCACTTGGAGGGAAAAACCCAAAAGATCCGTCAGATCATCTTGACGAAGATGATCAACTAAACAATAAAGGGCATGAAAACAACTGTAACATTGGACATAACTGTAAAGTTGTGACGATCCAGTCCGTTTCCCTGGTGTCGGCGAGGTGAGTGGGCGAGGCTAGCGTATAAACAAAGCACCAGACACACGCCTAACAGACACACACCCACTTCCAACAGGTGTCGCCCCGCTATCGCCTGATCCTCCTGCAAAATAATGCACAACAATGTGAAGACCACACACCACAGACTTGTCCAATTAGGTTGTTAGTAGTGTATCTTAGCTAATGTTGTGCACAGTAGTCAAGTCAAGTGAGACTTTATTTAGGCATATACAGCACATTTTATACGGAGTGTATCACAAGGTGCTTCACAATAATAATAATAATAATAATAATAATGCCAAATAAATTACAGCAAAATCATCAGTCCAATGTAAAATTTAAAAAAATCTATGGAAAATATAAAAACACTAAAATGAACAAAACTATATACCAGGATAGCAATTAGTGGAACTGAGTATATGCACTAGAGAAGAGGAAGACTGCCAACACAGTAGGCCTACCTCTGTTAGCATGACAGTGAGCGTGGGGTCATGGTTGGACTGTAAACTGAAGCAGCTCTGGGAGGCGGAGGAGAGCTGGGCCTTCGATGCCAGAGTAACATGGACGGGTGGCGGGAGGTTCTCAAGCAGTGGACATTCAGGGGGTAGTCTGTAACACAAGCACACCAAGATCCCAATTAATGTATTGATGTGATGATGGGAATGATGGTATGTATGAAATGCCTGCGGTATTTAATAGTATACACTCACAGGTCTAAAGGCAGGAGGTGTGTGGGGCCACTAATGGTAAGACATGTATATTTGTCGTTTCCTTCTGCCTCAGACAACACATGCACAGTCACATTCACAGTGGCGTTGCCTGTGGAAGAAAGTGAGCATGTAAATCAGAAATATACACTGTAGAACACTGTACTGTGTGGTGTGGACACGATGCACGACCCAATAACTACCATTGATAATGTTTTGGAAATATGCTTGGTAATTTAGCATACCGCAAGCTAATCAACACTCACCTGAGAGACCTAGCTGACAGGCCATCACAGCCGTGTATAGGCTCAGGTCATTCAGAGGAGGACTGGGTGAGCTGTACTCCACCCCCCCCACCACCAAAGGCACTTTGAGATGCAGCTGGGTGTACGTGGGGCTATCTGATGTACCGCTATCCATCTGCTCTGGTGGGTGAGGAGAGGGGATGCGAGAGACCTGCTCAATCAAGCTGCCATTGGCTTCAGCGCACAACTGGAACTGTGATAGGGACGACAGCAGGCGGTTCCAGTCCTGAAAGAATCAAACGAATTATGGCACGTCGCACCTCTGCGTTTCGCCAAACTGAAATTACAACGTTGAATCTTTGCATTTTCGTGCAACGTAATAACAGTTAAATAATAGTCTTTTAGGTGCATTTTAATGGGCTAGATGTACACTTGTATTTACCACATTCAGTTCAAAACGTCGGCCTTTATCTATTAATTTGTGATCGGTTTTCATTATAACTTACAGTTGTCGTGTCAGGGTTTGACAATGTGTGAGTCTGTCCATAGAAACGGAGGCAGAGGAGGGAGATGGATAGACTCAGAAGGCAAAGGAAGAAGGTGACTACAGGCGGATGAAGAGAGACATAGTCTCTCAGGTTAACCACTGGCTGGCATGCACACATCACTAGTTCAACGCAGAAGGTGGACAAGCGTTATCTGAAAACAGAGATAAGGTTCAGTGAAGCAAGAGTCGAGGTGTTCCCATATGTCGGCACGTAGACGCAAAAACCACAGACCACAAATCCAACACCAGCTATCGGTGTGTTGTATAGCCTATCATTTGTTTATGCCCGTTTTAATGCAGAAAGTATTGCAATAAGTCAATAGCGATGCAGACAACCAAGACAAGTTATATTAATCTGTTCGATGCTTACCTCATATCTTGGTTTTCTTGCACAGTATCCGTAACGCCCACCTAAACACGGAATGTAAGTTGCAGTCGTACTTTATACTACGAAATATAAGGTCCAACATTTAGGTTTAAAATGCAATTCAAAACGCACTAAAATCAAATGAACAGCAACTTTAGGAGGGCGCTTGTTTGTAAACCAAGATCACTTCCTGTTTCTGTCTGCTGGGAGAAGAGAGATACTTTTCCGACCCTCATTGGACAATATTGTGCGTCTTGAGACGGACCCTTCTCTCATTGGCTGACACCGCGATTCGCTTCTTCCAGGAGAAAAAAGGTCACTAAAATAGATTTTTATCAATGTCATCTCAATTCGCGATTTATGCACAAATATTTGAGTCAAAGGCCCATGTTAAATCCCTGTACCTTCGTTACACTGATAGTTAATATGGGGGGATATTGGGTTTATGATAAAACTAAATTATTTTCTCAAGGTTTGTGTCATACCCAATATGTTTATCGTTAAAATAACAACACAAATAGCCAACTATTTAAATACATAGACTTAATTTAATAATAAAAAATGAATGAGCAAAAACTAAATTGGCAAGTTTTATTTTCGATTTTATTTCCCTTCATGTTGACAAACATAGAAACTGCTACAAGACATACTTTCATACTGTTTCATACTCTCTAACCCTTTTCATGTAAAATAATTCTCAAAGTCAAAGTGGATGATCACCATTGATTTATATTTTAAAAGTAACTTTCCACTGAATTAGATCATTCTTTCAGCAACAGTTGAGTTCTTATTAAAATAATAATTATAATAACAATTAGGAGTTTTGTAAAAGCAGGAATAAAAAGGCAGCATATGTAGGGGGGGGGGGGGTTGCAACCTCTTGTGGCAAAAAACATGTATTGCATTTGTATTCTTTGCATTTTTAAAGAGACAAATGAGAAGCAGCCATTTCAAAATACAGTAGTGGTTCATTGAATGCAAAGCTATGAAGCAATGATTGTGATTTTGTGGGGAATCTGACCCAGTAAATAGACGTAAAGATTTAAACTCTGGCATCAGGCCTTTCACTACATTTAATTCCAGACCTTAAGGACTATGAACCCAACACCTGTGATCGATAGTGCAAACTGTGCAACTATAATTTATTAATGAATTACTTTCTATGTCGTCCAATATTTTCTGCTTTAAGAAGACCAGGTGACCTTTATAGGTTTGAATGTCCAAGTGTCGGGATGTCCCATGTGTAGCAGGTCTTTGTAGGGTGACGTGCTCCACTGGAAGGGAGGCACCTGGTCCCAGGTCGGCCCGTTCACCGCCAGCATCCCGAACCCGCGGAACATTCCATACGAAGTCAGCTACAAGTGGCACACGCAGACACACAGCCATTAATCAGACACAGACATTAATCAGACACAGACATGAATCAGACACAGCACACATCACCCAGGTGGGTGCTACACACTGGTAGTGGATGAGGTGTGATTTATGTGTGATGTAAAGTGCTTTGAAAAGCACTAAATTCAATGTATTAGTATTTTACCTTCATATCTGTTCCTCCGTGAGGCCTCTGCGTCAGGGCACCAAATGGGTATGTCCCGTTGGCGGGGTTCAGATCCGAGCGAGCAGAGATGGCGTTTTCACCGTTACCATGGGGATTACAGGCATCGCAATACGACAATGGATCCTCTTTATAGTTATTATACCTGAGAGAGAAAGTGGGTGCAGTGCCTCATGAATAAACTTTTTATTTTTAAATGCTACACAACACAAATAATTAACAGCCGTTAATGACTTCTGTTACAAAGGCTCCGAGACTGAAGATGTGGATTGTACCTCATGAGGCGAACCATCGAATCCAAGTCTGTAACTGCCGTCTGATTTCGTCTGAAGATCTGAGCCCGGGGACTCTTGTCCAGAGAGAACCACGGACCAAACTTCTCCACTAGCTCATTGCAGCCGCTGGCATTAAATACCTCTGGATAGTACCTACACAGGGGCAAGGAAACAAGTTAAGTTAAATAACTCTGGATAGGACCGACACAGGGGCAAGGAAACAAGTTAAGTTAAATACCTCTGGATAGTACAGACACAGGGGCAAGAAAAGAAGCTCAATGAAGATGATCTATTCTGTACTACATGTATTTATGTAGTGTATTCATTTATGTTATTTTGTCGTGCCGCACTTAAATGTTGTAGTTGTTCTGCTTTTGATTGTGTTTTTCATCTGGAAGTGTCAAAATACAAACAGCAAAAACATTATTCAGATTAAAACTCTTGTTACTTACGGGATATTGTAACTCGTCCAATATCCATTTTCCAGCAGTTCCTGAGTTTTATCAGCATAGACAATCAGCCCCCTGCAACAATCAGTGATTGATTACATGTTGAGGACAAAGGCAATCAGCTGGGTTAAATAGATCATTTACAGGGACTTACGGAATCTGCTCCAACACAGTTAAGAGCTGATCCTTTATGACCGTCTGCCCTGGAGTGAAGTGGTTATAGTCTACAATCATCCACTGATTATTATACCTGTTAGAACAAACCAAAGCTTTCATCTGTTTATGCTCGAGTGAGTTTAACAATAATCACACATCAATTTGTTCAAAAATAACATTTTGGTCAACTTCCATCAAACCGATAACAGCCAGATAATTGTGTGTAAACCACAGGTGTAAACTCACGTCCCACTGTTGTACTTGCTGAAGATCTCCGCCCACTGTTTGCCGGTTAACGCCAGCCGGTTGGCCACGATGTTCCTCAACCATTCCATCACGGCTCCCGTGGGCTTCACAAACTTCCACAGATCCGGGTTGCTGTTGCCAATGGTTGTTTCTAAAGTAACCTGAAGGAAGAAAGACAGATAATTAATTAATTAATAATACATTTTATTTATATAGCATTTTGTAAATACTCAAGACACCTTTTACATAAGACATAAAATACAAGAGTAAAAAAAGAAACAAGCAAATATCAATAAAAAAAGTTACTCAGTCAAAAGTATTCTTCAATTTAGTTCCAAATGCTAGCATGATGTTAAATTTAAAAAAGCAAAATGTCCGCACCAGACCGCTACTCAGAATATAGAAGTCATCCCCAGAGAAGATGGATCCAGGGTAGGATGAGAATGACTGGGTTCCTCCCGGGAGCTGACTGCTATCTAAGGAAACAATGCAATACCATAATTAGGGTTGTTTGTTTGTTGGTTATTTTAAAAATATCGCTGGTATGAAACAAAATAAAATGTAGGTCTTTTATAGGCCACAATTGATGTTAGGCTAAATACATAGACTAATATGCTTTAAAAAAATTGTTTGATATAAATAAACACACAGGTGAATCAATATTTCAAAATCTGTATAACTCTTTACATTAGGCTACTGCGTGTGCCCGTGGCCCAACCTGCGGTTTAGGTCTGATCATTTCAAAGATAAAGAGAGAATGATTTCCCTGCACACTTTCTATAGAGTACTGTCTGCAGCAATAATATTGCATATAGCAATATTTCTTAAATGCATATCGTCAATATGAAGATGGGATATTGTGAGTTTCGTGACATAATAATAATCAATAATTAAATACAACAATAAAAGAGGCCGAGTTAAAAAATGTGTAAGCAGTTCTAATCTGGGTTTCGGTTTTGGAGTCACGCGTACACGAAAGATTGTGGCAGACGGACGGGTGGGTGGTTCACTGAGAGTAGGCCTACCTCGAGGAGACACACTGTAGGCAAACTTATATTTCTTCATGATGCGTAGCATGGACTGGTATGTGTTCCAGGTGTCGTGTGAGACCAGCAGTTCCTTGTTGCCTGGCAACAGTTTGATCAGGGCCGAGCAGGAGCCCGACCCGAGCGGACGCGTTAGGCTGGACTTGTTGAGAGCCGACTCCAAGTCTTCCATATCACCCCCCATTTGGAACAGCCTGTTTGTTTACAACAACAACAGATTACCAGAATTGAAGGAGAGACTTGCACATCCAAACCGTAGTGCCGGTGCATCAGAGATTATGATTGACTGAAAAACCTACCGTGGAAACGTTTTGGTACTAGACCGTCTTGAAACAGATCTGAGACCAGAAACGTTCCCACGAATAAACGTGTCACATTGTAAGAATTAGAATAACTTCATCAAACAGTAATTGGAACCAAACTAAACAAATTCCACTTACAGGAAGCCGAAGGGATTTATGGAGAAGGGACCGTTGGGAAATGACAGTTCATCATTATAACTATCCTCCAGCCCCTTCAGCTGAAGCAGGGCCAGGTTCACCTGAAAGAGGCAAAACACAAGGACCTGTCGTCAGTTTCATCTGATCGAACTGTATTGACAATTAACAATTAATCCAAATATTATCGAAACTGCAATATGGCCAAGTGCAATATCCAAATTGCAGAAGCTGCAATTTTTTGATAAGGGTCAAATGTGTACATGTAAATGTATAAATTACCTACTGTAGTGCTGCAGAGATGCCCCAAATGTCACATCATGATAGTTGACCAGTTTTTACCATATCGTTCAGCCTTACCACGGACTCACTTGAGAAAGCTTAAAAAGTACCTGGTGCCAGTAGGGCGCGTTTCCTTGTTCCTCGATCTGTTCCATAACCCACTCCAGGTTGGTTGTAATGTACGCCTTTAGTCTCTGGCAATAACCCGAGTCAAACGTCTTGGGGCCACAGTAACCCATCAGAGTGTTCACCCAGTGTTTGTACATGAGCTGAAAGCAAAACAACGGATAAACTGCAGTACAGTAAAACACGTTGGATTGTACTTTATTTACACCCCTTTCAGAGTCTTTTGTCGGACCTGTGAGGTGACTGCAGCCTCCACGGCCCCAGCCGCATACGCCTGGATGCTGTCATTGAAACGTTGACTGGTCGTAACCTCCAAGAACGACCAACTGAGGCAAAACAAGAATACAGGACACAGTAAAATGACTGTGAAGCGTAATAGGAGTCGGATGTTTTGATGTTTAATGCAGGGGTCTTCAACCTTTTTCAGCCCAAGGACCCCTTGGTGGATAGAGAGATGGAGCAGGGACCCCCTATTAGATATTTTATAAAATTGTGTGTTGCGTTTTAGGCCTGGCCTATAATAACATATTCATAATGCCTTATTAACCTATTTATATACTCAGTTATAATGCTTACATTGGACTGCATTTTTTTGGACTGCATTTTTATACAGCTGCATTTTTTATCATATATGCATTTTACATTGCTGAGACGTTTATAAATAATCATTATTGATGTATTGAGGCTAATACTTGTACATTAGCTAAAACGTTCTCTTTTTTGATGACGGTTGGTCACGTAGCATAACTTAGGCTGCAATGCATCATGGTTGCATGGGAATCTTAAATTGTTTGTCAAAAAATGTGCTTATTATTACCAATTATTGGTTGAGAGTACTCAATATTTTATTTTTTGTCTAAAATATATTTTTCTAAATTTCCCAAAAAAAAATTTGACATCCAAAAATAATTGGCGGACCCCCGGTTGAATATCCCTGGTTTAATGTACATTTTCCCGGATATGGATAGAACAATTAATTATGTTCTATGTATCGGACAAATATGGCATATTAACGTTGCAAATGTGTGGTATATATGAGAAATAAACAACTCACCCCGACTTCTCGATGTCATCAGTAAAGTTTGCCCAGGCGACAAAATCGTCTCGATATCCCTCAGAAATAGACAACTGGCCCGTTTGTTTATCAATAAAAGCTGAACTTATTTGAGCTTGAACGGGGAAATAAGAAAATAATAACACAAGTAAAAGGTGCAAAATACTCTTAAAACTAGTCACTGTATGTCTTTGTCTGAACGCCATGTTTACAATTAAGTCATATGATCTTTTTGGTCATGTGATCACTATAATCCGCGCCTTCAAAATAAAAGACACTCATGTTGTGTTCGTTACAAAGACAAAAATCATTTGATTTTATTTATACATAAAATGAGTCCTACAATAGTCACATTGCCTCTTGATATCATGTCAAACATTACATTTGCAATCACTTGAAGGATTTTGGTAGTTCTGTTACATGCACTTGCTCCTGCATATGTGCATTCAAGCCACAATTTGGATTTTACACCAGTCAACAGGAAATCACGCGATCCACCAAACGATTGTGTAATGCAACACATTTTGAGAGACAACAAAGCTATGCATTTTGGTCTTCTGCTCCGCCAGTTTCTATCGATTCAATAATTCCCTCCATCAACTCTGCCCGCCGTCGTTTTTTATCCACAACTGTGAAGAGAGAGAGACACGAGAGAGAGAGAGAGAGAGAGAGAGAGAGAGAGAGAGAGAGAGAGAGAGAGAGAGAGAGACAAAATAAGCACATTTGTAAGAAATGTTTGTGGTACATATTTTAGTTTGACAGTGTATTGAATGCCAGCGTGTCTCGTTCCACTGAGGTTGGGGGGAGAGTTCTACCGTGATAATGTTCGGCTGTTTTTCTCCTCAACGTCTCCACTGCATCCTCTCCGTCTGCCCATTCCAGCACTAGGCGCCTGCCGTACAGATGGGTGCTGTGACACAGGGCAGCAAACGCTTTCTGGAGGAGGGGAAGAAGACGTCACATGACCACCGCAAACATTTATGTCACATATTGGAAGTGGGCTGCACAATTAGTTGCGTATTAATCAAAATGAATATGCAATTTTGGCCTCTGAAACGATAATGTGTTCAATTGCAATGAATAATCGCAATCACAATATCGGGCAAAATAATCGCAATTAGAATTTTTGTCATTTTTGCCATAATTGTGCAGCCCTAGGAGCATTGGCACCTGCTGCCTATCAACTGTAGCCAAAGTCAAAGTGTTTCATTTCTGAAATGCACAGCATAGCACAGGGTCATTCTGGACACGGACTCTTGCGACAAGGCAAGGGTCGACTACGTAATAAAAATAAAATAGATTCAAGATTCAAGATAACTTTATTATCCCGAGGGAAATTAAAGTGCAGCAGTTAAACAGTAGGAAATACACAGGAGGAGAAATAGACACCACACATATATACACAAATTTACACTAATACGTAGGTATATACAATACACAACAATACGCATAGTGCAAAGTGCAGAAATGTAAAAAAGTATTAACCTAAAATATACTATATAAATTATATATATATATATATATATATATATATATATATTATATATTATATATATATATAATATATAATTATATATAATATATATACACCGTAAGCCTTTATCTGCACCACAGCCCCACTACTCACCTTGGCATCCTGTTTGGTGAGGAAATCGATGAAGCCGAACCCTCTGTGACTTCCAGAGCCGGCCGACTTCTTGGGAAGACGGACGGTCTGGAGCTCTCCGAACGTGCTGAGAGGAGAACGAGATGAGAACAGATAAGATGGCAACTATTGATAATTATTATTAATCCTAGATGGGAAGGTGTCACAGCAGAAAGTACAGGACAGCAGTACAAATGTAAAATAGATCCAACATTTAAAAAAAAGGAGTAGAAACTATACAAAATAAATACTAACAATAGATCTATATACACCGTACCAGTAGTAGCAATGTTAATGTAAAATCATCATCTAATCCTTAACCTTTTGTACAAACATTTTGTAGACAATATGGTGCATGGCGTATATCAGGATTGTGTATAATCACCAGAAGAGCTCCCGGATCTCCCTGACGGAGGCTTGGAACGGGACATTGCGTACAAGAATCTTGGTTCCCGTCTGTTTCTTCTCCGTCTGTTTTTTCTTATGAGACACTTGAGCAGACCTGGGAATAACAAAGTACCAGAGTTGAGTAGTTCTAACCCCTGATCCCTCAACCCACTGATTCACAACCAGGGGCACGTGGGAGTGTTATACCTATACCACATAACAAGAAACATGATGTCAAATATTTGTTGAATTTGTTGGATTTTATATACGTGTTGATCGACGTGCTGTCAATTTTAAATGCCTCTAGGCCACTACAATATAATAATGATGTTATTCTCACCATGTAATACAGATTTGGTTCAATTCCAGAGCTCACACATGATCATATTTCATAATAATACTAATTCATAGGAGCTTGTTTTTTAACGAGCATACTCGTTATACATGGCTCAGTCTTCTACTGTGGTGCCTCCTACCTTGTGGCTCTCTCAGAAACCTTGATCTCTAACTGATGATCATCCACAGAACAGTGCTGGGGAGGACGGAAGGGGAGAAGAGTCAAGTTCAGTCAAAAATGTCGAATTGAAATGGGTTTGTGAAGGCTCAAATATGTGAACCCTTAGATACTATAAAATTAGAAATGTAATTTGCTAAAGTACAAACGTACAAGGAATTCATCTTTGTGCAGGTGTCAGCATTCATTTAGGATAAAAATACAATTCTAGAATAAAAAGGACTAAAGCGAGTATTACTATACTATTAACAACTATTACTGGGGTCTACGAGTCTCTGTACCTGTAGCAGCCTCATGGCCTTCTGTGCGGACTCAGGCTTCTGATACTGAACAAACCCGTAGCCCATGGATAACATCTTGCCTGCAAATAGAAATAACAAGGGGAGATTGTTATGGAGCTTAATTCCTGACCTTAACATGCTCACAAAGATTCCTCTGCTATCTTTCAAGGACCTGGAAGTGAAGCCATACAGGATTCCCGAATTTGGGATGACTAAAGTACATTTTATTTTAAATGACAGTGTCGCCCCCTTCTGGAATTTCTTTAAACAGATTATTTTTCCAATATAAAAGAATGGGCCAAGAGACCAAAAGTAGGACATTGTTGATAAACAACGATATAAATATACATCTTGGCATCACCATGATTTGTTGCCACCAATACAGAAACTTTTCAATAACATTGGTACTGATATAAATAAAACAAATAATAAAACTTACCCGTTTTATCCTTCTTCTTAGACACTGTGCAGGAGGTCACTTTGCCACATTTGGAGAACGTCTACAAACAAATAATATTCAACATTTGTCGACGACATGTGTCTGCATGTATTTCAACAATAATCTAACTAAATGTGAAGGAGTCTCTGTATGTATGTCTGTCCTTCAATTTTTCTCGACAAGCGCTCATCCGATCGACTTCACACTTGGCGGGTGTATTGCTGAGGACCCAAGGAAGTGCAGTGTCGAGTGGGAAGTTGTTTGGATGAGCGGTTCTCGAGAAAGCTGCAAGCGGCAACACCGGAGGTCAAGCAATCGTTCCGAACAGGGACGTTTTGAACGGGCACTGCACTAGTAATTACAATTCTGCTTTGCCTACCTCTTGAAGCGTCTCCTCTGTTGTGCTGAAATTAAGGTTCTTAATAAACAGTGTGGAACCGGGAGCGCTTTCTTCCTCCTCCTCCTCTTCATCCTCCTGCTTCATTGCCACATCTTCCTGCGATGCTGGAGTTGTTGACGTGGACACATCTAGAAGATAGGTTGAGAGCTTATATAAAACTTCTGTTGTGAGCAAACACATTTTCATAAAGCAGAAACACTAAAACCAAGTCGGTGAGATACTGTACCTGGTTGAGGCAGGGCTGCAGTGAACACGCCTCCCGGGGCCCACTCCAGATACAACGGGATGTGATGGAACTGTGGAGGAGTTGAGAGATAATGAACACTTCAGTGATGAAGACCCAAGTACAGCAGGTGCCACTAAATACCTAAAGACGCCAGGCCCAACGTTGTCACGAATTATTCTGCAACGTCGCTACAATTCAAACAAGAGAAAATCATTTGTTCACAGATGCAATACATCGGGGTGACGCAACCCACTGACGCGTTAACCATGTAGGCGATGCGCCTCGTCGCGACCCAGATCCTCACTTCTCCTCTCTTCATTTGGATGCTTGTTTTTATTGGTGAACATAAACACCATGGGAGCAATACACAAGTGTGCAGACTCCACTCTCTCATACATCCTCCACACTGTGGTTCATCCACACCTTGCTGTAGGCCAGCTTCGTAAAGGCACGCTTGGCCTCGGTGGGCTCCAGGAACTCCACGATGGCCGTGAGCCCCGAGGGAGGCAGCAGCACCCTGCCCAGGGAGCCGTGGGTAGAGAAGAGCTCCTCTAGCTCCTTGAGGGTCACCCCAGCCGGGAGGTTCTTCACCAGCATCACCGTGGTGCTCCGGGTCGCCGCTGCCTATAGACATGCATAAGATAACACAAGATAAGACGGTGCTTTATTAATGCCAGACGGGACATTTGGGTGTCACAGCAGAAAGTACAGGTCGGTAGTAGAATTAGAAATAGATCCAAATTCAAAACAAGAACAAAACTACAATAAATATACAGAGAATATGTAATATATGTATGTAATATATGTATGTAATATGTAATATATGTAATGCAATGTTTAGATGAAACGGTTTGAGGAATCAACTCATTGTGAGTTTAGATAACAGTCTATTGATTCGTGTTGGTGTTTAGTCAACGCTTTAATCCAAAGCGACTTCCTTTAGAAGGAGCAGGAAGGGGTTCGGGCATCTTGCTTAAGGATGCATACAGGTAGACTGCTGTGGACATTGGGGTTCGAAACCAGAACCTTTCGACTTTTCGAAAGGTCCGACTATCCTGCCTATAATAGTCTCCGATATAGAGACGAACCAAGAGACAGTTGGCATGTATCCACAAGGTGTTTGAGAACAGTAACAGTTTTCTTATTAAGTTTAATCTTCATCATTAGGGAGAAATAGGAAATATACACTCAGTAAGCATAAAATAGCATATATACTCCAAGAATATATGCTATGCTTTACTGTAGACTATCGATCAGCTGATACATGGCTTGGTATTTAATGGTATTTTCACATCAGCTGATCGGTAGTTTGGGGAACATGGAGTGGAACATGGAGTGGAGTGAACCCAGCAGAGATGCGCCCCACCTGGCTGAAGGAGTCCAAGGACACCCTGTTGTCCAGCAGGAACTGCCGGGTCTCCTGGACGATCTGGGTCTCCCCCAGGGCCATCCGCACCGCCACGCTGCCTTTAGACTCCTGCAAGCAATACCGAATCAGACGTACAAGAGTACAAGAATCAGAATCAGAAATGGATTTGCCAAAGTACAAAAGTACAAGGAATTCCTCTTGGTGCAGGGGTCGTATATATAAATACAAATCTAGAATAAAATGATCAATATAATATAAATATAAATATGGGCTTGTGCAGCATTTGCTACTGGAAAACTTGAATTTATCTATTTATTAGTATTTATCTATCTATCTATCTATCTATCTATCTGCAATGTAATATGCAGAATGAAAGTGCAAGTGTGTGACAGATGACAGGGGAGGGATGTGCGAAGGCGCCTTGTTTATGGTGGCTATAGTATGGGGAGAAGTGAACCATGAAACCTAATGACACCCATCCATGTTTACACCTTGTATTCAAAGTGAATGAGTAAAAGTGAAGGAGGTGGTTCTACTCACGTGGTCCAGCACTTGGCTTTTGGTGGTGTTGTACTTCTCTGCGATGGCATCTGCCACTGCGTTTGTTCCAACAAAAAGGGTGTTCCAGTTGTGGGAGCTTAAAGAGAGAGAGATACAATTATATAGTTTGAAATCAAAATTCACACATAAAACGGCACCAGGTCATTAACATCTTAATGAGATGCGTATTTGCCTACCTGGAACTCGCCGCTTTACTTTTTGCATCTTTTTGCCGTTTGTAGGAGGAGCCTCCGGTAGCGTCTGCCGAGTCGTCTTTTTCTTTCTTCAGAGTGGAGGGAAGCAGGTGGAGCATCCGGCCCTGGAGGTGGTAGGATAAGAAGAATATGCTGACATTTCACTTTTGTTTAATCTGAATTGCAGTCTGTTGAAAAGTAGACTCGCACATCCAAGCTGTAGTGCCGGTGTGTCGGAGTATGATAGCACATGTATTGAGTGAAAAAAACCCTGCACTCAGCATCTTACATGGCATGGTAACGCTTCAGTACTGGACCTTCGTCACACTATCAATAAACAAGGTGTTGCTTTGTAAGTTGCTCAGTGCAGGAGTTTTTTTCCCCATCAATACATACATCTGAATTGCAGGCATGGCAGCCTCTGCTGTTCTGTATGACGGTCTCCAGGGACGGATGTCAACCAACCTGGAACACGTGGCCGTCTAGCTGAGCCATGGCTGACACAGCGTTCTCTGGAATCATGTAGGTGACGAACGCAAATCCTTTAGACTGCTTGGTGAGGTTGTCGATGGGGAAGAGCACCTCGGACAGCGGCCCTACAGGGAGTTTAGGGGAGTTTTTTAACCTTTTGTCTTAAGTTTGCCTTTGTTATTGCTCAGTTGATATAACTTTTCCAATATTAAAACTACACAATCTTATACACACTTTACTGTGCTTTCGTGCCGTAATTTGCCACACCGCCTTTCTTAGCGCACAGCGGACTAGATCCCGAAATTAGCACCCCCTATGTACTGAAACGAAAATCGATTTTGAATCGAATCGTGAGATACCGAAAGATTCACACCCCTAAGGGAGTTACACCACTAATGTTCTGGAGAACATTAAAGCATTTATTTTTGTTTTGTGTATGAATATTTCAATATACATTTCAACACACCATGTTTGGTGAAGAGGTTCTTGATGTCTTCCTCGGTGCAGGTGTAAGGCAGGTTTCTGATGAAGATGCGACCCGACTCTGCCACATCTTCCTCCTCCTCGTCATCCTTCAGCGTCCTGGAGAAGTTTTGTTCCGCGTCTTTCTCGCGTTTCTTCTTCCAAGCGCTATCCTTGTCCACGCGAAACACTTCAATATAACGTCCACCTGAAATCACAAGTTAATGGTACCTAAGTGAGCTATATACACACACACACACACACACACACATATACATATGCTATTATTACATACATTTATCAAAACATATTCAATAATAGTGTACTTATAGAACTCACCCATGTAATCATTCGTCTTCTCAAGGGCCTTATCCACCTCTGTGTCAGAGTGCAGATCAACATATATATAACCTGGGAAGAAAATATAGAACAAGAGACACATATTCTGTGTAAAGATAATACATAAGAGCCACCGGCAGTTTATAACAGAGAGGAAATAGTCAACGAAGACCTTTTAAAATGTTCCACACACCTGTTCTGCTGCCACTTTCGTTCCGTCCAATCCTGATGGCTGCGGGCTTCAGAGGGGTCATGAACTCTCGTATTTGTTGCTGTCATTCAAACAAAAATAGCACGTTATCATTAATGAAGACAGTTCCATATAGGTTGTATATATAATATATAATAATATATGTATCGGCTCTTTACCTTGAAAATAATTTTTTTAAATGTCCTCAACCGCTCACCTCTTTGACGGTAAATGGAGCTCCTCTCAGTTTCACTGTGAAGTCTGTAGTGGGCTCAGTCTACACAACAGGAACCTTGGGTTAGGTTATAGGTTGGTAAAATAAGTAATAATGTGTGTAATAATATGTTACATTCACCTCCTGCTTGGCACTTTTGCTGGCTTTGCCCTGCTTCTTCTCCACGCTAGAGGTCGAGGTTTTAGTCTTTGGGAGGTTGTCTTTGTCACCACTCTCATAAGCGCTGTCCACCTGAACCCTGGGGGCACGCTCTTCATCCTCATGGTCACCATCATCTTCAGCATCCTCCTTGTCCCCCTCCCTACCCTTCAGCTCCCTAATTTCCTCTGTCGAAGCCACTTTGGACCGCAGGTACTCCATGTCGGACAAGCCGCTCTTCAGAGCTTCCTTAGGCTCACCTAAATCAAGAAACAGGGAATTTTACAAAACACATCCTTTACAACATCCTATATAATATATTTTTTTGTTGCTAACTTTATTTATCTCTCACATAATGTTGTTAATTATCTGCCTGTTATCATTTTCATGTATACATTTTTATGTATGAAATGCACTATACAAATGAAGGTTGTTATTATCATCATCCAAGTAACGCACAATTCAACCCAAACATGGAAACGGACGGTCTACCTTGCTCGGCACTAGTTCCTTCTTCCTCCTCTTCCGCTTCGCGTTCCTCATCTTCAGACTGGTCCGAGTCAAAGTTGAGGTAATCATCGGAAGCTGGTTTCTTGGTCACCCGAGTCTTTTCTTTCCCGGTAGACGTGGCGGTTTCGTGTGGAGTCGAGTCGTTGGCCCAGGTGGGCACTTGATTTCGTTTTGAGTGAACCAAGAGAAACTCCTTGAAGGCCGGCTCCTCCTCCAACTGGTGAACACAGAAACAGTCAGAGGTCAACGCGTGTCACGTGGATTTGATTTACAACAGCTATGTCCATTAAATACGTTGAAAATACTGCAGATAAAATAGCGCGGTGTAGACAATAATTTTTAATAGGGTAAGAATCTGTCTGTTGAAGAGGCATCTCTTAATAAATCCAATGTTCTACTGCCACAAAACAACTAACAAACTCACTTGGTCCAGTATCCTGATGGATGGCTTCTTTTTCTGTAGGCAAAAAAACAGAAGACAACTTCTATTGTAACACCATCAAACAGTGATCACTTCGATCCTTTCAGTCAAGCCGCCTACACATCTTGAAGTAACACTCGTCAGCAGGAATCTTACATGGGTTTGTTGGACAGCAGTCAATCTCTATTCATTTGTTTTAATGTGTTAAAGTTAGAGGGTAACTTTAGCGAATATGTTGCCTGCTGCACTACACCTGCAAACTCTCCGCGTCTGTCGCGTCTGTCGGCCCAGTGGGTGCAGATGGGGTAGAGCTCTGGCTGTGTTTGCTCCAGGCTCTGGTTTTGGATGGGTCTCCAAATGCCTTACACATCTCCACCTGGAAATATAGTGTGTTAAGATGTTTACAAAAACAGCTACGGGCATGGAAACAAAACAAGCTTATGCTTAGATGGAGGCTGACTCTCGTCATCACTTACCGTAACTCTCGATGTGTCCACGAAGCTCCTGTTGAAATGTTGCAGAGCTTTGACAGCATCTTCTTCAGTTTTATATCCGACAAAACCGAACTTACGAAACTTGCCGTTTTTCGTAAACTTTAACGTGCAGTCTGTTAGCGTTCCGATGGCAGCAAACATTTCCCGGAACCTCTCTTCCTTCATCTGTAATGATAATATAACATATGAATATATATATCAGGGTTAGTTTTCGACATGCTAAAGAGAGGACGAGCTGTCTCGTCGCTACAGCTTATAGAGCAGATTGAAGCTAAACCAAATGATGTAGCAGGTAGATTTATGACTTACCCCGTTAGGAAGGTTTTTAACAATTAGTCGTGACATCGTTGCTTAAATAAAACTGTTATTATTAACAGAACTTTAGTATTACAGAAAATGTCAACAAACAAGCATGGCGATATCACTAGGTCGCCATTGATGTGGGAGGGGCTTATTGTGTCGTAAGTACGCTTGCGTAAGGAATACTTTATGCTTTGACAAATCAAAAAAAGTTGTATAGCAGTTACATTATTTAATTAAATGTAAATCTTCACGTTTTATTGACTAAATTGACGTGCTGTACACATGAATGCATACAAATATTCAAAATGGTATCAAAATGACCATTAGCAAGCAGCCAAATGACACTTCTGTCAGTTATATGATATTTATATTGTCATCCAGTATAATATATAACATAATAGTTATATTACTGGCTTGTATGAATAACGAATTTAATCATCTTTAATACAAATTGAAGCATTCCTAAATAGTGCATTCCAATATAGAGACTATCCAAAATGGTCTTTGACAACAGTAGCAAAGTATTCTTTATGGAGGACCAAATTACTCAAAAATAAATGATTAAATGAATAAATAATAAATTAATCAATAATTAAATGTGGCATTTTATTTTGAATATTCCATGAAATTATTAAATGAATAATTTATTAAATACATTCATAATAGCCCTTTTCACATTTCTTAATAAATGTTAGTATTTCCAAATTCAGTTTTTCATAATAATAATAGGCATCATTTCATTTCATGGACGCCGATTTCCCCAATAGCATTTTCATAAGGAGACCTTTCACAAACGTCAATCAACAAGCAAAGGGGAAGGTATTTGACGCTGATTGGCTAACCCTTTATGCTCGGTTACTTATTTCTAGGATGGATCCCACTGCAGGTTGGACCGCGCAATTTAAACCCTTGCATTGCTAGAGCTGTTCCATTTGAGTAACGTTGAGTAAGTACACCATTATTTTTAATTCGGCTACAACTCGCTTATTACAACTTAGGATATTATTTATGGCAGGATTGAGTGACGTAAAAAATGCTATGGTGCCATTAGCAGACCAGATAGAGACGCACGCTTTGTCTGGCGATGCTATATTAACCGGCATAGAGAATGTGTTGGATTTACTGGCAGGCATAAGTGCTTAAGTTTAGAGGATGTAGACATTGAAGACCACATCTGGTACAATGTAAGGGAGATAGAGCACAGAGTTCGTCTTAAAAACGAAGAGATCAACTTAGTTGTAAACCAGGGTCTTGGAAGACCATCTCTAGATATACCAGCAGATTCAATCCGGAGATACTGTATGTGAATGCAGGGTTTAAGTAAAGAAATAGCTATCTTGTTTGGGGTGTCTCCTAGCACGATTCGGAGAAGGATGGAACTAAATGGACAACGGTAAGATACTGACTGAAGATGTCCGAAATGTGAAGGGTGTGTTAAAAGTTCAGTAAACAGATCCTGTGCAAAATGTGCAGTAAACAGTTATGTGCAAAGGTTCAGTAAAGTATAGTAAGGTGACTGTTGCAAGTGTGTGTGTGTGTGTTTGTTGGGGGGGGGGCGGGGGGGGCGAGGGCGAGCCCAATGAGCTTACTAGAAAATATCGTGAGTTCGGCGGGCGGGTCAAAAAGTGATAAAGCTGCGTTCCGAGTAAGTTATTAATAACTTACAGAAACATTGCGTGTGCATTAGACTAATCAACCTTCTACCTTCTCTTCCCCTATCTCTGTCACTCTCTCTCTCTGTTCCCACCTGGCATTATGCGTCCTGGGTGAGCCGATCACCCAAGACGAATGACAAAATAAAACTGCATGTTCATTAGTGTAATCACTTTTCCTTTTTCTCTTCTCTTCTTTCTTCTCCAGTATTTCTTCTTACTTTCACTTTCCTTGGTTACTTTTTCTTTCACTAACACAAGACATGACATACCACTGAAAATCAATTAGTCAGTCCATTAGTAGCCTATTACTTCAGTAAAAGTAGTGAGGTCGAACGTTAGGGCGTAATGTAATCAAGACGGGAGCTGCACTCACAGAAACAAAATTGACACCTTAGCTCATTTAAACTCAATATTTAGCAAGGAAACCGTTGATCAGAGTAGATTGAAACTATTGAATAGTTTCATATGTATTAACACCATAAAACCGTTAACAAAATTTCTCATTACCATCATGATTTATAGAACATCTACGGATGAGATCGCTCATATTTAATATATTTTCTCTCTTGTAATTAAACACTATGCTGGAAAAGTAGGAACCTCTCGTTTGAATTAATATCTTTTCAGAGTTTATTTCCAACACATCTATTACACAACAAAGCACAAAACCTTTCGAGGAGTAGTCACACTTTGCCATTCATTCTACATGTTCTAACATTCTTGTTGATTGTAACTGATGACATAAAGGGCTGCTTACTCAAAAAACTCACTCAAAATTAAAGCGGGAGAAGGTACAAACCAAACTTTAATAATTGGTTTAATGATTACCAAAAAACTACATCACAATTTTAAGATTGTATAAGTGGTCTATAATTAAAACAATTAATCAAATAGTGGTTAATTGTACAGCTTCTAAAATTCCGCCATCTTGTTAACTGTTACTGCACAAATGAAACACATTTCTGTAAAGATGGCAGCCTACATGTATTAAATGAACCACTATTTGTTTCATATATTTTATTATAAAAATCTTAAAAATCGTGATTTTTTTTTCTTTTCGTGATCATTAAACCAATTGTTAAAACTTGGTTTGTACCTTGTCTCACACTTTAAACTGGTCAATTCTCAAGGCCAACAATTACACCAGGCCAAAGCCTGTGTCATTAGAGGCAATGCATGCTAGCATGTCCTTCTCCAATGTTGTGTAGCATGTGTAGTGTGCTGGAAGCATAAGTTTTTCAAAACATGTAAAGGACTTGGGAAGCCCACAGTCCACCACAAGACGTTCTTCTGGTGGAACCTCCCATCCTGTCCAGAACTTCATGAGTTCCTTCAGGTTTGCAGGGGATGCTGAAACAAAATTGGTGTCTTTCAGTACGTATGAACTGACATTGATGGTAAAATGTTTAAAGACATTGTGAACTACACCAGACATGCACTTATCGTTTTCGATGAAGCTCCGAAGATATCCGGAAACTCTGCATTTATCTTCAAGGCTGCATTCCTCTTCATCATCTTCATCGTCATCTTCCAAGCAATTCTCTCCAAGATCATCTGTAATAATTATTTTTCTTTATAAAAAAGGTAATGCTAAAATGATGCTGCTTTGAAGGTTTGAACACCGTGCTCTCCCATCTCAATTACTTTTTATACATTTTCAGTAAGTGCGTAGACCTGTTTTTACTCACTGAGCTCTTGCAAGGAGGATGGTCCGCACACAGGTTGCTCATTCACATTTTTTATTTATGCAACGGGGAATAAGCAGACATTTCGGCGTTAGACACCGAGGAAGGCCTAACGCCCGTAGCAAAAAAAGTGAATGAGCAACCTGTGTGCAGACCATCCTCCTTGCCAAAATGATGCTTCTTATAACATGTGACATGTTATGTGACATGTTATATGTATCACATTACTTATTTTACTTAACCTTTATTTAACAAGGAAGTCCCCTGAGATGTAAATCTCTTTTTTGAGGGAGACCTGGCCAAGATGGCACACCATTACAAAGTTACAAAAGTTATTAAAACAAATAAAAACAAGTAAAAGATAAAATCAAAAATAAATTATATACAACAATTGCACAATACAAAATCCAGCTTAGGAAAAGCAACTACACTCTTTGCTTATCCAATCTTTTATCATGGCTTTGAATTTACCCAGAGAGACATAAGGACATGTCCTTACCTCAGCAGTGTAGATGGTCTATGATTCCCTTGGGAACAGCAGTGGAATGACATCAGTCCTCTCTTTCACAAGTGGCCACACCATGGTCTCTTTCAACCCTGTTCTGATTTACTGGTATGTCCAACTACCTATATTTTCAAATGTAGGTAAAACCTAAACCCTAACCCTCAAATTACACAGTTCATTTGAATTTGACAAAAAATTCACTTAAAGATAATCCTTACTTATGTGATATCAGTCGAGTGTCCTAAGATGCAAACAATTATACGTTTACATTTATTTATTTAGCAGACCCTTTTACCCAAAGCAACTTGCAGTACAGTAAGTGTACAAATTAGTATGTGTGCTCCCTGGCAAACAAGATCACAACCTTGGTGTTGCTAGTGCCATGCTGTAGTAAGTCAAACGGCATTTTCAAAATACAGTGCAGACTGACACATGAATACAAAAGTTTTAAATCTAATGTATTTTAATTATAGTGCTTACGCATGAAGGAGAAGTTGCTCATGCAACCATCTGAGATTTCTCTCCATGACTCCTGGCAGGTCCCAAGACAATGCTAGAGCATGCAAGCTCCTTTCTCCTCTGCAGACAGTTCAGCATCTCCATCAAGCTGGGAGATGACAACACACACATCAAACGCATAACTGCTATTCAAATATTTGTAGAAATTATGTCAGCTGTGGAGTTTTTCTGATTTGTACAACTACTATGAATTTATTTAATCAAACACAATTCTTTACTCCAATTATGAAAATAGTCAAGAAATTTACTTTTTTTTCTCATAATGACAAGGATATGCATAGAAATGCTCTGTAGTTATGACTCACATCCATACCCAGGGTATGACTAATAGGGTAAGATTACTTTGGCCAGGGCCTGCACAGTTCATACCAAACTTATGGTGCTGCGGATATCTATGTCAGCGCAGTCTTCAATCTGAACCGTCGCTGTCTCTGGGGATTCCCTAAACAGCACGTGTACAATGGCAGGGCTTAAACCAGAGATGCAGGGTGCGCCGGGTAGAATCCTGCCTGATAATGCATACAATCACAAATACAGATAACCATTAAGTATTGAATGCCCAGAGCCAAAACATGTTCATTTCTGACTAAACTGCCAAACCTTTTTTGTAGAGGGGGAAAAATGTGAAGAAAATCTTTTAACCTTGAGTTCTGAATATCTGTAGCAGTTCCCCTGCCACCGGTTGGGAAATGAGCGAGGAGAGAGAGAGAGAGAGAGAGAGCTGGCGGTTTAGCGTCTTTATTCTCGCTACCACAATAAGGGGGGACACCGAGTGCCCAACACCCCGACCGCACAGGTATACAATATATACAATATGATCCCCACACGGGGTAAATGATAGTGTCTGGAGCAATCGCTCTATTCAATATTGTCTCGGATAATCCACGAAGGCGCGACGGCACTTCGTTCACATCGGCTTTTCAGGATCCAGCCTCCCTGTGGGAGAGAGCAAGACCAGGGCCCAGTATTTCAAAACCTTTAATCTAGATCAGAATTATCCAGATTTTGTAATCCCTTTTTTTGCTATCCCAGATAAAAGTGATCTTATAGGTTTTGTCCTGGTTTTTCAAAGACTTTTCAGATAGGATCATTCTGATCGAGATACCACAAGATCAGGATTACAGAATCTAGATTTGCAGTCTTTGGATAGGCCGGCATCTGTTGGTCAAAGTAATACAACATTTAATTAACACAGTATATATATTAAATGTCTCACTAGGATAAAAAAAAAAAAAGTCAAACACAAAACTGTTTTATCAGCATACTAATGTTTTTATTGATCAAAAGACCCTAAGTAAAATAATGGTTCACTAGAGCGTCTCGCATTGACCGTCCAGCTGCTCCATCTGGTTGCAGTGCTGCCAGGTCAGGGCCATCTACTTGGGGCTGTGGATGATGACCCCTTCCATCACAGTGAGGAACCTTGCGTTCTTCAGCGATATTATGAAGCACGATGCAGGCGAGAATTATGTTGCATGCTCGCTGTGGCTCTACACGTAGGTAGTTCAGGCATGCAAAGCGCCTTTTCAACACCCCATTTAAGCGTTCAATTGTGCTCCTAGTTCTTCCATGAGCACAGTTAAATCTCTCCTCTGCATCATTGTTTACCATGGCAAAAGGTGTCATTAGCCATGGTAAGAGTGGATATGCGCTGTC
>OOFB01032782.1:0-13738 GCA_900323305.1 Trachyrincus murrayi | reverse complement strand
GAGAGAGGGGTGTGTGTGTGGGGTTAGATAGATAGTATATAGATAGGGTTAGATAGTATAGTATATAGATAGGGTTAGATAGTATAGTATATAGATAGGGTTAGATAGTATAGTATATAGATAGGGTTAGAGTTAGATAGTATAGTATATAGATAGGGTTAGGGTTAGATAGTATAGTATATAGATAGGGTTAGATAGTATAGTATATAGATAGGGTTAGATAGATAGGGTTAGGGTTAGATAGATAGTATATAGATAGGGTTAGATAGATATTAGGGTTAGATAGTATAGTATATAGATAGGGTTAGTTAGATAGTATAGTATAGTATATAGATAGGGTTAGTTAGATAGTATAGTATATAGATAGGGTTAGATAGAGAGTATATAGATAGGGTTAGGGTTAGATAGTATAGTATATAGATAGGGTTAGATAGAGAGTATATAGATAGGGTTAGGGTTAGATAGTATAGTATATAGATAGGGTTAGATAGTATAGTATATAGATATAGATAGGGTTAGATAGTATGCTCTATGTTCACACTGTTCACAACATCTGGACCCCGAGGTCTTCATGTCAACCTGACTCATTCAAGAGTAAAGAGGAGAATAATATATAACATAATAAATAACATATATAGATGTGGACATACATATGCACATACACATACATATGTCCACATACAGGTGATGAAGGAGTCCAACCTGTGCAGGTGTCAGAGACTGGTGCCGCCTTGTGTGATGGAATAAAGTCTGGGCTTTCTGGATCCATCGATTCATTCCCTGCAAAATACCATGGCCCACTACATTATTATACTGAGGTAGATCTAACCAGAGTTAGGTTAGTTAACTTAGTTAAGGCCCACTACATTATTATACTGAGGTAGATCTAACCAGAGTTAACTTAGTTAAAGCTCACTACATTATTATACTGAGGTAGATCTAACAAGAGTTAACTTAGTTAAGGCTCACTACATTATTATACTGAGGTAGATCTAACCAGAGTTAGGTTAGTTAACTTAGTTAAGCCTGGTTGACATGCTGATCTTGTGAATTAGCCTGATTGACATGCTGATCTTGTGAATTAGCCTGATTGACATGCTGATCTTGTGAATTAGCCTGATTTACATGCTGATCTTGTGTAATTCACAAGATCAGCATGTCGGCATGCTGTGACGTAACGTGACGTCACTCCAAAGTGATGGGCGGCAGAGGGGTCAAGGGTCAACGTGAAGGAAAACAGGAGGAATAGTCGGCAAGAAGTGGAGAATATAGTGGAATAAACGACAAGAACAGAACAGAAGAAAGAAAAAGAAAAGTACGGCGTTCCCCATGCTAACAGCTAGCGGTGTGTTAATGCTGTCGGTGATCGTTTTAAAACAGGGAGGACCGTGTTGTTAGCCGCTAATGTTGTTAGCCGCTAACTGTACCTCCCTTCCTCCCGGGATACAGGAGTGGTGGAGGCTAGGCTAAGGTGTAGCACAGATACGGGATACAGGAGTGGTGGAGGCTAGGCTAAGGTGTAGCACAGATACGGGATACAGGAGTGGTGGAGGCTAGGCTAAGGTGTAGCACAGATACGGGATACAGGAGTGGTGGAGGCTAGGCTAAGGTGTAGCACAGATACGGGATACAGGAGTGGTGGAGGCTAGGCTAAGGTGTAGCACAGATACGGGATACAGGAGTGGTGGAGGCTAGGCTAAGGTGTAGCACAGATACGGGATACAGGAGTGGTGGAGGCTAGGCTAAGGTGTAGCACAGATACGGGATACAGGAGGGGTGGAGGCTAGGCTAAGGTGTAGCACAGATACGTGATACAGGAGGGGTGGAGGCTAGGCTAAGGTAGTAAGTAAACCTCGGAGTTTGCCATTGAAAGCTAGCCGCTAGCTAGTGGGTCTCTAGCTAGCAGCTAGCTAGCTGTCATGATGGCTAGAGATGCTGGAATTCCTTGATTTAATTAACGAGGTCCAGACCTTTTAGTTTAAAATTATAACACTATAGTTTTTACATTATATCATATACTTAATTCGTATAGTACTCTATGCTTACTTTTAATTATATTATATACGTAATTCTTACCCAGCTACTGTGGTATTGCTGAGTTGGGGTTAGCTGTTGTGCTAACTATGCTAACGCTAACTTCCCCAGTAGCCCCAGTAGCTGATGTCAACAATGTTCCTCACCAACAACCTCAAGTCTAATTTAACATACCGGCATTACATTATTTCAAACAATCAGAATATACAAATGGTGTCAAATAATAGTGTTGCTGCTAAGTGAAACAACAGCAAGTAGCCCAGAGCTTTGGTGTCTTTGTTTCTTGTTCCTTTACGTGAAATCAACCACTTTACTTTTGATTTAATTCTGTTTTCTGAGTCTATACCGACTTTCTAAACGCCAACAAGTTAAAGAATAAATCCTAACTGCCATCTGCTAACTTATTATTGTCTATGATTAGGTTATACCATCATATATTAATACAACTGTACTGTTTTAGCAAAGGGTTTAGTAAATATCAGTTCAGCACTGGCATTTGTGGCATGAAGTATTAATTCAAAAATGATCTAATCTGATTATATATATATATATATATACCAAAACCCTATATTATGACTATAAATATTATCGACGTGTGCATGTCACATTTAGTGATAGACTGCTTTTGCAAAGGTTATACATTGACAATTAGTGTCATGGATTTACCTACATAATGTCTATACGTCCTTTAAGTTACATTAGTCATTTAGCAGATGGTTTTATCCAAAGTGGCCATGTTTTGTAGATTGTGTTTCCAAATGTAAGAGTGTAATGGTGTCTCTCTCCCCCCACAGGCCAAACCATGACCTGACCTCGCCCATGCTCCAGCTACCTAGCCTGCGCTAAGGCTAGGAGGCTTACACTGGGCTGTGTGTATTGTATGAGTGTGTGTGAGTGAGAGAGAGTGTGTGTGTGGGTGGGTGGAAGGAACAGGGAGAAAATGGGATTCGGAAAAGATCTTCGGAATTCCCATGAAGGCCTCCTCAAACTGCAGGACTGGGAGCTGAAGGTAGGGTGGTCAGCTGGGAGCTGAAGGACATGGTGCTTCATTGTATTGTCCAGGATCTTTAGCGCCTAACCATTAACTAGTAACTGTAACTACCACTACAACTGTAACTGCTAGGTCTAACCACTAACTGCTAGGTCTAACTCACTAACTGCTAGGTCTGACCACTAACTGCTAGATCTGACCACTAACTGCTAGGTCTAAGGTCTAACTCTAACTGCTAGGTCTAACCATTAACTGCTAGGTCTAACCACTAACTGCTAGGTCTAACCACTAACTGCTAGGTCTAACCACTAACTGCTAGGTCTAACCACTAACTGCTAGGTCTAACCACTAACTGCTAGGTCTAACTCTAACTGCTAGGTCTAACCACTAACTACTAGGTCTAACCACTAACTGCTAGGTCTAACTCTAACTGCCAGGTCTAACCACTAACTCTAACTGCTAGGTCTAACCACTAACTGCTAGGTCTAACCACTAACTCTAACTGCTAGGTCTAACCACTAACTCTAACTGCTAGGTCTAACCACTAACTGCTAGGTCTAACCGCTAACCCTACCTGCTATTAACCCTACCTGCTAACTCTACATGCTAACTCTAACCACTAACCCTATCTGCTAACCTACCCGCCAACTCTAACTCTAACCGTTACCCTACCTGCTAACTCTAACGGCAAACTCTAAAAACGACCCTATTTGTTATGGGTCCGATGTATACTGTACCATGATCCTTTGCGCTAAAAATAACCATATTTTAGCCATAAATCTTTTAACTGTTTATTGCTAACCCGACTGCTAACTTTTCAAACTCTTGGTTAGAAACCTGCTGATAAGTAACTTACTAACATAGTAGTAATGTGTTTGATGTAAGGAATAAACCACACCGGCTGTATGATGGGAATGGAGACGAAGCGTAACGAGACGTGCCCAGAGTGGTTTATTACCTACTGTGATTACATATTAGTTACTTTCATCTATAATGTTATTGGATTTTCATTGAGTTAATTGGCTGAAATTAAAATATTCTTCCACTTTGAGCATATAATTTTTGCGTTGTCATGGAAACATCTGGTCGATAGCTCTGTTGATGAGTGTTGAGTGTTTGTTGTATTGATTCAGAACTGTTAAAAGGCAGAGGTGTCCCGTTACTGACCAATCAGCATCAAGTATTCAATCATGCTATGGTATAAATAATTAATAAACATGTTAGAGGTCCTTTCAAAATGACCTCCATCTTGCACAGCCACTTCCTGTCTCTCTGTTCACCATTTCCTGTCCCCAACTGACTTACTGCTTGGCTCTCCTGTCTCCTTCCTGTTAGCTGCTGGAGACGGTGAAGCGCTTCATGACGCTGCGCGTTAAGAGTGACAAGGAGTACGCCGCCATGCTGCTCAATCTGAGCCGCCAGACCGAGAATCAGAGCCCAGACTACAGCAGCACCGTTAGCCAGGTGAGAGCACTGTTAGCCAGGTGAGAGCACCGTTAGCCAGGTTAGAGCACCGTTAGCCAGGTGAGAGCACCGTTAGCCAGGTGAGAGCACCGCTAGCCCGTTGAGAACAGTTTGCCAGGTGAGCAGGGGTGGGCAAATGCCCCCCTAACTCTCAAAGAATAAAAAAAATATTGTGGAGATCTGCTCAAGGTGAACATGAGAAACAAATACACGAGAGAGACTCTGGCAGATCTCAACAAGGAGCAACGTTACGTTACATGGGCCATAAATAACATCTTGCCTCAGTAGCAGGGCACTTCTGTAACGCCACAATGTGTCAAGAAAAATATGACATTGATTTATTTTACCGACAACATTATATGTGATCTCGCAATGATACTGTTGTTTGTTGTTATCGATGTTTGTTATGGAGTGTGGACGTTTGTTATGGAGTGTGGACGTTTGTTATGGAGTGTGGATGTTTGTTATGGAGTGTGGACATTAAGGTGTACTGCATGCATACTGTATTGGAGGTATCACACATTAATATTGTGATAGACAGCCCTTAGAGGTGAGCAAATGTATTTAATTAAACTACATGTGATTTGATTTTAAAATACATAAAAGCAGCAGGTTATCCTATCTATTCATGTTTGTTATGTGGTTTTATGCTCAACTCTTGCCGAGGACTTTAAAGGAAAATTATACATATAGTGAAGTACAATGAAAAATGGAGTAAAGTAAAAATAAAAAGCAAGAATTACTGCGGAGTAACTGCCCTCTCAGGTTCACTTAGCTAGCTAGCTAAATCGAACTAGAATTCACGCCCCACTTGTTTTCTCAAGCCATGTAAAATAGCTTCGACCTGTACAGTACAGTACGAGGGATAGGCTCCATCAAAAGCCTGCTGGCTCAAGCACGTCATGACATGCATCAAGTCATGTGACACATACCCACTTTAACAGTGAAAACTTCTAAATAAGGGTTGCTGCTTACAACAACTAAATATAAGCATAAAATAAATGAACTAGAAAATGTGCTCAGTAGAGCACAGACCTCCGCCAAGGAACCAGCTTGATAGAAGTGGGCGTGGCTTGGAGGGAGCCAATTGGCTTTTCTGAGCTGAGTCCGATGACACCCCAGCTAGGATGCTAACTGTTTCTCTAGTCATGGACCCAGCTGTGATGCTAATAGGCCTAAAGCTAGGATGCTAACTGTTGCTCTAGTCATGGACCCAGCTGTGATGCTAATAGGGCTAAAGCTAGCATGCTAACTGTTGCTCTAGTCATGGACCCAGCTGTGATGCTAATAGGGCTAACGCTAGCATGCTAACTGTTGCTCTAGTCATGGACCCAGCTGGTGAGGCAGACGGAGGAGCTGGGTCGCGTCATGCGGGGCCATGCTGATGATGTAAACTCTGGGCCGCTCCATCGCCTAGCAACACTGATCCGTGACAAGCAGCAGGTGAAGAGGAGCTACCAGGCGCTCCACACCACGCTGGACAGCGAGCGCAGCAAGGTGCTTAACCCTGAACTTGACCCCTGACCTCTGAATCTGACTTCTGAACCTAACCCTGACCCCTGAACCTAACCCTGACTCTTTCTACAGCCAAGATATTTAGATGTTCTCTATAAAGAAATAAAGAACTTGAATATCCTTCCAGGTGATGAAGGGTGATCTGGAGAAGCTGAAAGCTACGTATCGCCAGCTAACACGAGAGGCCCACAGTGCTAAGGAGAAGTACAAGGAAGCCATAGTCAAAGGTAGCCTAACTTAGCCTAACCTAGCTGCTACCCTTTTACAGGAAAGTCAATGGAAGCTGTGTGTGTGTGTGTGTGTGTGTGTGTGTGTGTGTGTGTGTGTGTGTGTGTGTGTGTGTGTGTGTGTGTGTGTGTGTGTGTGTGTGTGTGTGTGTGTGTGTGTGTGTGTGTGTGTGTGTGTGCGCGTCAGAGGAAGGGGGGTGTGGAGGAGGCATTTTATAAACTACTACAGATAATACTGTTAACACTAAGTCCTCTAAGTACTGCTGCTATTGGCAGATCATCCTAATCCTCCTTCCTGTCTCAGGCAAAGAGGCGGAGCGGGCACGCGAGCGCTACGACAAGGCTACAGCCA
Organism: Trachyrincus murrayi; assembly: GCA_900323305.1. Taxonomy (NCBI): domain Eukaryota; kingdom Metazoa; phylum Chordata; class Actinopteri; order Gadiformes; family Macrouridae; genus Trachyrincus; species Trachyrincus murrayi. The sequence goes on along the minus strand of OOFB01032782.1, from coordinate 7,155 downwards.
AGCTCCACAACCTGCACAACCAGTACGTGCTAGCGGTGCGCACTGCTCAGCTACACCAAGAACACCACCGCTGCCACGCCCTGCCACGCCTCCTGGACTCTCTGCAGAGGATGCAGGAGGATATGACCAGTGCACTGTAAGACCATCATGCATGGCGCTAACCAGGCTAGTGCTAGGACAATGATGCTAACCAGGCTAGCGCTAGGACAATGTTGCTAACCAGGCAAGCACTAGGACAACGATGCAATCCAGGCTAGCGCTAGGACAATGATGCTAACCAGGCTAGCACTAGAATAATAATGCTAACCAGGCTAGCGCTAGCATAATGATACTAATGAGGCTATTGCTAGGATAGTAATGCTAATGAGGCTAGCGCTAGGATAGAATAATGATGCTGGAATAATGATGCTAACAAGGCTAGTGCTAGAATAATAATAATAATAATAATAATAATGTACTAGTGGTGGCCAAGTTTGTGTTCCCTGCCTCCAGCAACATGATTGGTCAAAACAAATATGAATAATTATACTAACGAATCTAGCGCTAGGATAATGATGCTAATGATTCCAGTGCTAGATGAATGATGCTAAGAAGGCTTATATTAGGATAATGGGGCTAATGAGGCTAACGTTAGGGTAATAAGGCTAACATTAGGATAATGACACTAACAAGGCTAATGTTAGAATAATGACGCTAATAAAGATAAAGTTAGGATAATGACGTTAACGAGGCTAAAGTTAGGATAAAGATGCTTACAAGGATTAAAGTCAGGATTATAAGCTCGTAAATCGTCGTGTCATCACTTCATATCGACATGTTAGTCAACGTTTCAGTTCACACCAGCTCCGCCAGACCCTAACCCACTTTAACCCTTAACACGTCTTAAACTATATTACATAGTTTAATTTAAAAAGTATATAGGTTCTGCCAAGCTTGGTATATAAATGGCTGATGTGATGGTCCTAATGTGGATTCAAGAGTTTAATGAGTGAGAGTTTAACTACTCCATCCAAATAAATGCTCTCCAAATGCGTTGGGAATGGTTGAACAAGGAAATTAAGTATTCCCTTACCCATTGAGAGTAGAGTCACTCTGTTTTAATGAGGTAACGTCTGTACTGATCATATACTTAATATATACTTAAAGGGGAATTTCACTTTAAAACACTTCTGGGGTCATGTTGACACCTACCTGGTCTTCTGGGGTCATGTTCACACCTACCTGGTCTTCTGGGGTCATGTTCACACCTACCTGGTCTTCTGTGACCCTGGTCTTCTGTGTGTTGCTTGCTTCAACATTTAGATATTTGATAACCCCCCATCCAGTAGAAGAACATTAAACATCAAACTCCACGTTAGACTCGTTGTAAACACACGTCCCTGCTTCTCATGACTGATGTTGTCCTTATAATTAATGTGTCCCCTTCATTTTTTGTTATTTCATTATGTTCATATTTTACTGTTTGTTGGTTTCCTTTACAAATGCAGGAAGTAGAACCAGGCAGTTTAGTGTCGAACTCAAGGATGCATATCATTGTTCTGATGTGGAATCTGCAGACAATAACATTACTATAACAACAGCCAGCAAGCTGTCTAACTGTTACCGTAGGCATCCTATAACAACAGCCAGCAAGCTGTCTGACTGTTACCGTAGACATCCTATAACAACAGTCAGCAAGCTGTCTGACTGTTACCGTAGACATCCTATAACAGTCAGCAAGCTGTCTAACTGTTACCGTAGACATCCTATAACAACAGCCAGCAAGCTGTCTTAACTTACCGTAGACATCCTATAACAGTCAGCAAGCTGTCTAACTGTTACCGTAGACATCCTATAACAACAGCCAGCAAGCTGTCTTAACTTACCGTAGACATCCTATAACAGTCAGCAAGCTGTCTTAACTGTTACCATAGACATCCTATAACAACAGCCAGCAAGCTGTCTAACTGTTACCGTAAACATCCTATAACAAGCCTAGTGGGTAGGAGCCTTTAGTCCTCTTTTGCAAACTTGTTCGGCTGTTATTGGGGTGTCTGATTACATCCAGCCATGTCTGGCTCAAAGTGTTACTATGAAGTACGGGAGCTCAGGGAAGCGGTGGCGGTTATCGTAATTAATTAAGTTAAAGTGAAAATCTATTTTAATTTTTAAGGGTTAGGGTTATCGTCCTAAACCATAAATTCTAATTAATTGATAGCATCGAGTTATCGCCCAGCTCTAATTGGCACTAAATGCATTCCGGAGTTCTAAATGTACAGTTTGTATGAATGAGTAGCTTATTGGTTCCAATTAAACGTAGGCATCGCATCAAAATTCCTTTACACTTGGTTTATTTTTTACCGTAAAGAGGCTTATTGAAATCATGGATGCACTGCAAATCAATACAATCAGTGCATTCCCAAAAGCTAGGAAACACCGGACTCTTCTGTAGCGAACAGTGTTCACAAACTCACTTAGTGCTCTTGCTTTGTGTTGCTACTTTGCTGTGCGTTTCGATGCCATCGTTGTTCTTATAAAACATAGCCTTTTTCTTCAAACTTTTGCCTTTAGTGTTGATTAGGGAATGCATCAACTACACGGAGCTAGCGCTAGTCAATAGCCTGTTTGCGAGGTGAACCGGTGAAGTGGCCCTCTACAAACTGCAAGTTATCGACTAAACTACCCTAAAGAAACTGCAAGCTATCGACTAAACTACCCTAAACAAACTGCAAGCTATCGACTAAACTACCCTAAACAAACTGCAAGCTATCGACTAAACTACCCTAAACAAACTGCAAGCTATCGACTAAACTACCCTAAACAAACTGCAAGCTATCGACTAAACTACCCTAAACAAACTTTAGCAAAGGTGGAGGAGGGGAGTAGCTGACCTTCACTGTACTTAAAGGGGAAGCGCCCGTATTTGACATGCCATCTAATCTTAGGCCTGCATCATGGGATTTTTGATATATTTTGTGATATTCTGCCATATTGAGAGGACTCAAGAGAGTTGTAGGTCTGTAAAATATACCGTAACCTAGGCTAATGAAACTTAGTTCGCCACGTCACGAGAAACACTGTGACTCTTTCAAACACAGCAATGTCTTTCCATAATGACAAATCATTTCACGATTAATTACTAAACAACCTAAAAACCATTACTGACAAAATAATAACTAACATTCAAATGCTCCTATGCTCCCAAAATGGCAGCGGTCATTGCGATGTGACGCAATGTACAAGCCCTATATTTAATTAATTAAAGTATTAATTAATTTCCTAAATAAATGGTCGCATTTGTGCCCAATTTGGCATCCCAATAACATGTAATGGCACTCCAGGTTCAGGACTGTCATTTACCTGTATGCCGCTTGGCCATGAAATCAGTATTAAATTGTGTTCTAAGTGGTATTAAAAAGTCTTACATTTTACTGGTTGAAACCTGCAGATACTGAGCGCACGTTTTATTTAATGAAGTGAAGACGTAGTCGGTGTGAATTGGACGCTCATGAAGGCAGGCTTACTTGGCTAACATTAGGATAATGGGATAGGATGATAACGTTAGGATAGTGATGCTAACAAGGCTAAAGTTTGGATGATTGGTTGAATGTTGTTGGTGTCAACAGTAAGTGGATTCTGGAGGACTACAGCCAGATTAGCAGCCTTCTTGGGGAGGAAATGGTTCGTGTTCACCAGGAAATCCAGGAGGCCATCCAGCGCATTGACCCGGTGGCCGAGTACCAGTACTATGCTCAATCCCACAGGTACACAGTACTACACACACAGTACCAGTACTACGCTCAATCCCACAGGTACACAGTACTACACACACAGTACCAGTACTACGCTCAATCCCACAGGTACACAGTACTACACACACAGTACCAGTACTACGCTCAATCCCACAGGTACACAGTACTACACACACAGTACCAGTACTACACTCAATCCCACAGGTACACAGTACCACACATACAGTACCAGTACCAGTACAGCATAAAGATAAAAGTCATAAATACTAAATACTACATCTGATGCCAACACTTGATGCTAACACGTCAGCCCTACCTTCTCATTAATGATCAGAGTCTTCCTCTCCACCAATCAGGACCCCCGAGCCAGAGGAAGCCAGTGTGGAGTTTGACGCGTCGCTATTGGAAGACACAGAGAACATGGCGGCCAATGAGATCCTGTGGAATAATCTGACTGCCGAAAGCCTCCAGGCCCTGTGAGCTAACTTTGCTATGCTAGTGCTAATATGGCTATGACCACCAGTAGTAATAGAGCTAGTTATCTAAAGCTGATGCTAGTGCTAATATGGCTATGACCACCAGTAGTAATAGAGCTAGCTATCTAAAGCTGATGCTAGTGCTAATATGGCTATGACCACCAGTAGTAATACAGCTAGCTATCTAAAGCTGATGCTAGTGCTAATATGGCTATGACCACCAGTAGTAATAGAGCTAGCAAAGCTGATGCTAGTGCTAATATGGTTGGTCTCAAACCAACTAGGTGCATACCGCCACCTACTGTATCAGAGTGTGTAGATACGCAAGTGTCAGAACCCACATGTGTCATTAGTCATTAAGTCACAACCCAAAATAGAAAATGTATTTACCAATATTGCAGTAATCAACAATGCCTTCATGTACTGTTAAAACATTGAGTGAACAAAAAGCTGCAACAATTGGGGCTAAACTCAATGAAACAGTAAGTCATTGAAACATGAATTAACATTGAAACATTAGTTAATTCGTGGGCTTCTTTCTAAAGATTAAGGTTTGGCATATGCTCTGCGACCCACCAGTTGAATGGCTGGTGTAGTGTATTAGATCATGTACCGAGCATTAGCATTATCATGTACCGAGCATTAGCATTATCATGTAGTTGGTAGCCATCACGGCACGGGCAGCAGTGCTCTCATGAATATGCATGATGACACTAATGTGTCATAATGATGTGTTTCAGGTTGCTGTCGGCAACCGAGGAGCTAGCGCTAACGCAGGAGAGCCTGAGCAGTAAAGAAGCCGTGCTTTCTGACCTGGAGGCCAAACTGCAGGAGTCCTCTCAGAGCTGCCAGAAGAAGAGCGAGTCAGTACACAGTCTTCCTGTCTATCTCTATGTACTTCCTGTCTCTCTGGTAGCTACTTCTTGTCTATGTATCTACTTCCTGTCATTCTGTTAGCTACTTATTGTCTGTCTGTATCTACTTCCTGTCTGTTAGCTACTTCCTGTCTTTCTGTTAGCTACTTCTTGTCTCTATCTACTTTTTGTCACTCTATTAGCCACTTCCTGTCATTCTGTTAGCTACTTCCTGTCCTCGACTTGGAAGGCAGCCCCAGCATCTCTCTCTCTGTGTTCATTCCCTATGTCTCTCTCTCTCCCTCCCTATAGCGGGGTGTTGTTGCTCGGCCAGCGCCAGTCATTGGAGGAGCTCCGGCAAGCCGTCCAATCGCTGCACTGCTCGGAGGAGAAGCTTCTTTCCCAGAAATCTCTGCTGGAAGAGAAGCTTGTTGCCCCTGGCAACAGTGGCCCCGGCAACGGTGATGCCCCGCCCCTTCCCCCGGTGGTCCCGCCCCCCACTCTCAACTATGAGGACGACGCCCAGTCTGTCGGCTCCACGGTAACCACGGTTACGGCTGTTTTATATACACATATATACAGTAACATACATATACATAACATAACATAATATACATATACACATACATATATTTATGTATATATAAATATGTGTTGTTTTTCAGGACAAAGGTAAAGATCGTATCTCTAAGCTGGACACACTACGTCACTCTCTGGCTGGGATGATCCGATCGCCCAAATCTGTCCTCTCCTCCTCGTCCTCGGTGAGACTCATCTTATATTGTAATATATTATTATTGTTATTATATATTATTATTATTATTATTATATTATAACAGCTTATCATATTATTGTTATGTTATTATGGATTATCATATTAGAATATTATTATATTGTAGGATGGAAGGATATAGAGCTGACATGTTATATTATTATTATTATTATTATTATTATATGTCCATGGTTTAAAGGTGGAAAGATATACAGCTGACACGTTATATTATTATTATATTATTATTATTATTATATTAATATTATTATTATATTTCCATAGTTTAAAGGTGGAAGGATATACAGCTGACATGTAATATTATTATTATTATTATTATATTATTATTATTATTATTATTATTATATCATTATTATATCATTATTATATCATTATTATTATATTATTATTATAGTTCCATAGTTTAAAGGTGCAAGGATATACAGCTGACACGTTAATCATTCTGCAGCAGTTCTTCGACGTGATCGCCCCGGCCACCTCCTCTTCCTGTCCCCCTGGGGGGGTGGGGTCAGGGGGGGTGGGGTCCGGGGGGGTTGGGGCGGAGCGCCCCCTGGCGGAGCTGGACTGGTACCATGGAGCCGTGCCGCGGGCTGAGGCCCAGGACCTACTGCGTTGCCACGGAGACTTCCTGGTCAGAGAATCTCACGGGAAACCAGGAGAGTACGTTCTGTCAGTCTACTGGGAGGCCCAGAGACGCCACTTCATCATCCAGTACGCTGAGGTGAGTTAGCCTAGCTTAGCCTAGCCTAGGAACATACACTTCAGTGTATGTTGAGCCAGTATCGTTCTAACTCTCTCTCTCTCTCTGGTAGAGCCAGTATAGTTCTAACTCTCTCTCTCTCTCTGGTAGAGCCAGTATAGTTCTAACTCTCTCTCACTCTCTGGTAGAGCCAGTGTAGTTCTAACTCTCTCTCTCTCTGGTAGAGCCAGTATAGTTCTAACTCTCTCTCTCTCTCTCTCTGGTAGAGCCAGTATAGTTCTAACTCTCTCTCTCTCTGGTAGAGCCAGTATAGTCTCTATCTCTCTCTCTCTCTCTCTCTCTCTCTCTCTCTGGTAGAGCCAGTATAGTTCTAACTCTCTCTCTCTCTCTCTCTCTGGTAGAGCCAGTATAGTTCTAACTCTCTCTCTCTCTGGTAGAGCCAGTATAGTTCTAACTCTCTCTCTCTGGTAGAGCCAGTATAGTTCTAACTCTCTCTCTCTCTGGTAGAGCCAGTATAGGTTTGAAGGGACAGGGTTCCCCAGCATCCCTCAGCTCATTGATCATCACTTCAACACAAAGCAGGTGATCACCAAGAAGTCTGGAG
>OOFB01032781.1:15816-27414 GCA_900323305.1 Trachyrincus murrayi | reverse complement strand
AAGAGCATTGGAGGATAAACCCTCGGCATTTATCCGCATCCCCGGAGAAATGTTCCGGATCCGGGGCGTAGGAGTCCCTGGTCGGAAGAGGCGCTGGGAGTGGAGCCGGGATGGGCTGGTCGGACTGGGCTGCTGAGACTGGCGTGGTCAGATGAGACGTTAGTATGGCTACTCGCTTGGTTAGCTGAGTGATCTGGGTGATCATGGCCTGATTGTTGTCGGCGAGGTTCCGAAGTGCCTGCTCGTGCAGCCCCAGAAACTCGCTCTGGCTGGCGATTGCTTTCCGGAGTAAGATAGACTCCGAGTCTGAGTCCGCTGGGTCCATGTTGGCCAGGTCGTTCTGTGACGATCGTGTGGATGTTGGACCCAAGAGCAGACGACAGACCACAGAGACGTAGATTACGTAAAAAGGTTTACTTGAGAATAAACACAAGAATGAACAGTAAACCGGGCGGGACCGGTAGACAGGCAGGGGATCAGCAACAGACGTGGTAGTCAGACAGGCAGGAGATCGGCAACATGCGTGGCAGTCAGACAGGCAGGAGATCGGCAACATGCGTGGTAGTCAGACAGGCAGGGGATCGGCAACATGCGGGGTAGTCAGACAGGCAGGGGATCGTCAACTGGCGGGGTAGTCAGACAGGCAGGAGATCGGCAACAGGCAGGGTAGTCAGACAGGCAGGAGATCGGCAACAGGTAAGGTAATCCAACAGGCATGTAACAAAGAGAGTAGCGTCAGTGTATACAAGTACGATCTGGCGATGAGTGGTTGGGAAGCCGGGGTTTAAATACTGTGTGATGATGAGTAGATTAATTGCAGGTGTGAGAGGCAGAGCAGGTGAGCGGGAGGTGGATGATGAGCCAGGGAGGAGGCGGAGTCTGGAGCCACGCCCACCAACACATACACACACACACACACACACACACACACACACAGAGAACATAGGGGAGCTGGTGGTACGGCTGAGACCGTGACAAGATGTTAGTGGGTGTTAAGTGGGTTTTTTGTCCAGTGGGAAAGGGGTGAGTGAAACTCGATTAACTAAGTGTCGTGCATAAAGGCGAAAACACCTTGTACCTAAACTGAAAAACTGGCATGAACGAAAACGAGAAATGCCAACTATACACAACTATACACAAAGTTGCCAAGACAGGCATTGTTTGTCTATGTAATGTCTATGTAAGCGCTGAAAACAAGTATATTATTATTATTGCAGGAGAGAAGACAAGCTAACGCTGGGGACATATATCAGCTTTACAGGCACGGAGGAGAGCAGTGCATCTACAGAACACGCTGTGACCAGAACGTGCAAGCTGCAGAGAGAGAGAGAGAGAGAGAGAGAGGAGTGCTATGGAAATGCGATGACATAATGACAACAAGTATGAACGGGAAAACGTGATAGACTGTTTGTACTGCGGTCAAACACATGCAAGAAGAAGATACCCTGCATATGGAAAAAGATGCACAAACTGCAAGATAACAAATCACTTCGCAAGGGTATGCAAAAGCAAAAATAATTAATGAACTACAGGAAGACAGTGATTCAGATGACAGCATAAGCTTAAACATAAATGCTCACAAGCAAAACAGGAAAATGCATGGCATGTGGAACTGGGCATAAAAGGAAATCCTGTAAGATTCAAAATAGACACAGCAGCACAAGCAAATGTAATTCCCAAAAGACTGGCCAGGAAAATAAAAAAGTCCTACTCATTCCACATCAGAGATTCAACGTCTCTCTGGTTATGAAGGAAACAAGCTACCTGTAGCAGGCCAATGCAGTCTGCCGTATACACTGAAAGGAAAGGCACACATGTGTGAATTCTCAATTGTGAACCTATCAGCCGCAGAACCTATACTAGGCCTTAAGGACTGTGTAAAACTGAATCTAGTGAAACTGATAAGCAGTGTGGGGCAGACGGACAGCAGCCATGACATTATGGAGGAGTATCAGGATGTGTTCAATGGCCTAGGATGCCTGAAAGAACCATATCACATACAAGTCAAACCTGATGCTAACCCTGCCATACATGCCCCAAGGAAGATACCTGTGTCACTCACCGAAAAAGGAACTGCATTGTATGGAAAATATGGAAGTCATTGCAAAAGTAGACAAACCAACAGAGTGTGTGAATTCCATGATAACGGTGGACAAACCCAACGGCAGCATACAAACCTGCTTGGACCCAAAAGAGGTCAATGCTGCCATACGCAGACAACACTTCCAAATACCACAGATGAAATCATGAGCAAGCTGACTGGGGCCACACACTTCAGCACACTGGACACCAGCTGTGGACACAGAGGGCTCATCGTATCTAACCACCTTCAAGGTACAGGTACTTGTGTTTACCGTCTGGAATAAACATGCACAGGAGGTGTTTCAGAAGAGAATAGCACAGATGTTTGAGGACATCGAAGGGGTTGTGACCTACATCAATGATATGCAAGAGACAAGGATGAACAGGACAGGAGACTAAGTACTGGAGAGAGCCAGAAAAATAAACCTGAGGTTCAACAAAGAGAAGAGCAAAGTAGGCATCCATGAAGTGAAATACCTGGGTCACATTCTAAGCCAAGACGGAATCAAACCTGACCCCAGCAAAGTACAGGCTGTCACGGAGATGGAGACACCAGAGAACAGGCCTGCACTAGAGAGGTTTCTGGGTATGGTAACATACCTAACAAAAGTCATACCACACCTCTCAACACTCACTGAAACACTGAGAGAAATGCTGCAGAAAGAGATGGCATGGCACTGGAACGAAAGGCATGAGGAAGCAGTGAACAACATCAAAGAGACTCTCTTTGATGTCAAGCAACCAGTGAAACTATTGGTCGATGCATCCAAATCAGGGCTAGGTGTTGTACTAATGCAGAATGGCACAGCAGTGGCATATGCTTACAAAGCACTGACCAAGGCACAAGTCACCTATGCCCAAATTGAAAAGGAAATGCTTGATATTGAGATGTCACAAATTCCACCAGTTCATATATGATAAAACAACAGAGAATGAAACAGATCACAATCCGCTGGTCCATATTCAAGAAACCAATTGGAAGTGCTTCACTGAGGATACAGACTTCTTCTGAAACTACAACCCTACCAGCTGACGTCATACACGTACAAATGATGGAGAATGTACAAATGTACATGGCTGACACACTTTCCAGTGTACACCTTAAAATCACAGATGATGACTCAGACCCACGTGACAAACTGGAGGAGGATGTTGAGGCGGTGCAGGCAAACAGACAGACTACCACAGACCCTACATACACATGCAGGGGGGGACGGGGACAAACAACAAAAAGACACTGTACGCAGCTGGTGTACAAAATATATACTAGCCCACCCGTGTCTCAGGTTTTATTGAGACCTTTTCCATGGAAGTTGGCTGTTTGTTATAACGATTGTTAATGATTTTTGTTTATGTTAATTCTTAACCCACTGATGTTTAGCTAGATGCAAATATATGTCACTTACACACTGTGTGTGTGTGTGTGTGTGTGTGTGTGTGTGTGTGTGTGTGTGTGTATATATGTATACATATGTATATGTATATATGTGTGTATATATATATATATTTATATATACATATATATATCGTTTTTTATCTGACTCCTCCCATACTGGGAGGAGTCAGATAAAGATGGCTGAATAAGCAAGCCTGTATCCTGTCGGTGACTGACTATAGTAAATAGTAAACACGGAGATCACCGGGACCGCACACTCATTACCTGTAGTGTCAGACAAGGACGTGAGCATATACATACATATATAACACTCATAAAAACACAACGTACCGTACGGGCGATTTCATTACCACCGTGGTAACCCATGTCGCCCGGAACGTTTTGTCGTTTATTGTCGGTTACCGGACATATTTTGGTGGTACCCCAGGTTGAACATGCGAGGAGCGGTAAGTGAGTATAATCGCTAAAAACATGTACTTTTATATGCATATAAATAGTTTATCTTTACGTTTGCTATAATCTGCACACATCACATCAGTGTGATGTGTTCTCCTCTTTTACTATAGTAGCGATGTCCGGTTTGACAACCTAAACCAAAAAGGTTTAGGTTGACAAACATGACATCCCTACTATAGTAGAGATTTTTTTACCCTAAAATAATTTTATCCTTCATATGTACACTGTGTTTTTTTAACACACAAGTAATGGTTTTAAGTCGTGGTATCTTGTCTCTTGCGCTAGATAGACAGACATGCAGTCAGTGATCACAGAAGCGGAGGTCCCTTTGTCAGTGGGTCGTTGTGTCCGCACCCTCAACTCCTCCACGGACACCAGAGAGCTGATCTCCACTCTCCAGACCCTAAACAATTTCTTGGCCGACGGGCCGGGCGGTGCGACCAGCGCGGAGTTCAGGAGCTCCCACTACACCCGCACTCTCCGGGTCCTGATCAGCAGAATAAACGCGGACTGGGTGCAGAAGCTGACTGCTGCCCAGCGCAGGGACTTGTGGGATGGCTTGTTCCTCCGCGGTCCTCCCGAACAAGCTCTGCTTGTCTTGACAGATGGTTTGGTGACGCTGAGGTGGGTTGTGGTGGTTTTAATATTCATTGACGTCTGTGTGTGCTTAATGATAATAATACTTTCTAATTTATTTACATCTATTTTATTTATATAGCGCGTTTATAGACGTTCAAATACACTTTACAGAGCAAATAAAAAGTAGCAAAAAACGTAAAAAACAAATGTAAATAAGAACAAATTAATCTAAATTTACCCATCAGCCCCAGTGCCGGGCGGGACCACCTGATCCACATCTTGGAGGCGTTCCTCCAGAGCGGGGGTCTGGATCGGATGCTGTGGTCCTACTGCCAGGGGAAGGGTCCGCAGGACTCCCCCCAGCTCAGAGAGGCCCTGCTGGGGCGTCTGGCAGGGCTGCCTGACCTCATGGCCAACCGGCTCCACCCCCACAACCGGGAGCTGTTCCTTCCTGAGAGATACTGCGCCCTGCTGGCCACTGCCCTGCTCTACGCCCTGGAGAACACCTGTCAAGCTCTGCGAGGTGTGTGTTGTGTGCCATGTGTGTGTGTATGCCCTGTGTGTAATTGTTTTTAAAACGTGTGTCTTTTCCACCAGACGGCTGTGACTGCTCTGTGGTGTTTGTGGCCCAGGTGCTCGGTAAAGTGTGTATCCATGGAAATGGCGGTGAGTAGACCTCAGAGACTCGAGTCTGATCCAAGGTGTCTCAGTCTTCTGGGGGGGGGCGGGGGGGGATTTATGAACAGGAAGTGTATCCTGGAGCTTCCCGTGTGGTTTCTCTCTGCTCCCCAGCGCTGGTGTTTGGGGTGCTGGGGCCCCGCCTCTCTCTCTGCACACGCTCAGACGTGGTGTGGCAGCGTGTGAGCTGGAAGCTGATGGAGAATGTCCCGGAGCGCTGGCTTGAGCCCGTGGTCAGCGGGATGGTGCTGGCCATAGGCAGGTAGGGAGTTAAACCGGCAACCTGCGGCTATACTCAATACAAAACAATGCAACACACAATACAAGACTATACACAAAACATTACACAATACAAAACAATGCAACACACAATAGATAGATATGGGTATAAACTATAATTTACAACATAGTACTTTGCTTTAAAACCTAATAGAAACTCTCTTTTGCCAACCGGATGTAATTTTAAACCTTACCAGACCTCACCTCACCTCATCTCATCCCACCTTACACTACCTTATGTTACCAGACCTCAACTCATTGCATCATACCATACCTCACCTTACCATAAGATTCTTTAGCTAACCTCACTTCACCTCCTCTGAGAGTGTACCTTAACAGTCTGCCATGTTGTCCTCCATCTCCCAGACCTGCAGCTCTGTCCAGGGTGCTGGGGAACCTGGTGCTGAAGAACAAGAAGGTAGAGTTCCTCCTGACCCACAAGATGCTGCTACTGCAGTATCACTACCAGGTGAGACGCACCTTTACACACCCCTCTGTCTCTCTCCCTCTTTCTCTCTCTGTCTGTCTCTGTGTCGCTCTCAAAGGTTTTGTTTGACTGATGGGTGGTGTTGGACTGATAGGTGGTTTTGGACTGATACGTGGTGTTGGACTAGACTGATGGGTGGTGTTGGACTAGACTGATGGGTGGTGTTGGGCTGATGGGTGGTGTTGGGCTGATAGGTGGTGTTGGACTGATAGGTGGTGTTGGACTGGGCTGATGGGTGGTGTTGGACTGATAGGTGGTGTTGGACTGGGCTGATGGGTGGTGTTGGACTGGACTGATAGGTGGTGTTGGACTGGGCTGATGGGTGGTGTTGGACTGGGCTGATGGGTGGTGTTGGACTGATAGGTGGTGTTGGACTGGACTGATAGGTGGTGTTGGACTGGGCTGATGGGTGGTGTTGGACTGATGGGTGGTGTTGGACTGGATTGATGGGTGGTGTTGGACTGGGCTGATGGGTGATGTTGGACTGATAGGTGGTGTTGGACTGATTGGTGGTGTGGTGGTGTTGGACTGATAGGTGGTGTTGGACTGATAGGTGGTGTTGGACTGGGCTGATGGGTGGTGTTGGACTGATAGGTGGTGTTGGACTGGGCTGATGGGTGGTGTTGGACTGATGGGTGGTGTTGGACTGATGGGTGGTGTTGGACTGGGCTGATGGTTGGTGTTGGACTGATGGGTGGTGTTGGACTGGATTGATGGGTGGTGTTGGACTGATAGGTGGTGTTGGACTGATAGGTGGTGTTGGACTGGGCTGATGGGTGGTGTTGGACTGATAGGTGGTGTTGGACTGGGCTGATGGGTGGTGTTTGACTGATGGGTGGTGTTTCCCTACAGACAGCCGTGTTGAGGACCATCCTGGGATACCTGGCGGCTGACAGAGAGAGGAGACCTCTGCTCATACAAGTGAGAAGCTTTTAATCTCACACACACACGTATGCAAAGATCCGCAAAGATGTCGCTACTCGGAGACCGTACATGCCCCTTTTGCCTGTCGTGGACCTACGCGTACACGAAGACGTGCAGCCTCCCAGAGGTTAGCAACACGTCACCCTTCTCTGCGGAGAGAACGGGCGTAGTGTTTTGTTTTGTTTTGTTTTTTGACAGCCAGACACTTACAAATAAAATGAATGCATCCGGCAAAATCAAAACACTGTATTTTCAGTTGGTTACTATTACACCAATCGCTTGTCATCTTCATCACATGGATATGTTACTTTTTCAACATATTTCAATGGAGCAGTCTTACGATTCCGTTTCTTGATTTGCTCGGTTCATGTTTTCTCGGTTCTGCCCTCTTGTGTACACATTAACGTGACATGGAAGTGCAGGCAGCTCTGCGAAGATCTGCGTCGTATTTCGAGTCCCGACATGGCTCTTCGCAAACATGCTGTACATAGAACTGTAAATTCAGCTTAAGTGGTGAGGTTTGTGTGTGGCGTGTCCTGCGTGTATATATACATGTGTGTGTTTATATATCTATATGTACAGGATGTGTTTATATATCTATATGTACAGGATGCTTATATATCTATATGTACAGGATGTATTTATATATCTATATGTACAGGATGTGTTTATATATCTATATGTACAGGATGTATTTATATATCTATATGTACAGGATGTATTTATCAGGGCTGTTGCGGTTAAGAATTTTCCCCTGTGGTAATGTGAGGTGGCTCAAGGCAGCGGTATGCGACATTACCGCAATTTATTTGCATTTTTAGCCCCAGCCCTTATATTACTGAATTAACCCAGATTCAAAATAATAATTAATAGGGTCTGTTCTAGGGTTATTGTGTCTTGATGCTGGGGGTCTCTGCGCTTCAAATTAGACTGGGGATTCTACATTATTCTACATTAAATATACTAAATATACTAACTTTGACATGGAAACTCAAATGTGCATATAGCAGGTTTTTTTGTATTTTTTTGTTATTGCGGTTATGGCAGTTGTTTGCCATCCCCTGTTGTTGGCTTGTCAATAGCGCGATATTGCAATATTGTGGTTATCGCGACAGCCCTAGTATTTACATACATACAGGGTAAGTAGTAAGGAGTGTGTGTCAGACGTGTCACATGCTTGTGTTTATGTGTGTATATATAAATATATAGTATATGCGTGTATAGTATATCTTTGTATGTATAATGTGTGTGTGTGTGTGTGTGTGTGTGAAGGTATTAAGGAGTGTGTGTGGGGCGTGGTCGAGCCCCAGCTCAGTGAGGAACACTCCAGTAGAACAGCAGCTCTACGTCAGCAGAGTCCTGCTGCTGTCTGCCTCCCTGCTAAGAGGAGAGGAGATAACACTGCTACGCTCTGGTACACACACACACACACACACACACACACACACAATGTATATAATATCATAGAATGAACACTGAATTGCGCCTTCATACTTTATAAATCAAAGTATGATTTATTTATTTATCTCTCGCTCTCTCTCAGAGCTGCTGCAGTGCATGCTGGGAGGTATGCAGTGTCACCTGGACAGTGGTGTGGTGCGGTTGCGGAGGCTGGGCATGGTGGTGGGCGAGTGTCTCAGCTCCTGTCTGGACTTTAATAGCACCAAGCTAGCCTTCGAGGTAACCGCTAGCTAGGTGCTAACCGCTAGCTAGGCTCTGACTGCTAGCTAGGCTCTGACCGCTAGCTAGGCTCTTGATGATATGATATGATGATGATATATCTTATGATGATATGTAAGTCAGCAAGGTCAGGGTGATGATGATGATGAAGGTGTTGTGTTAGTATGAGCAGGATGGGGAAACGGAGGAGCTACGGTCGCTGATGACTCCTCAGGAGGAAGAGGAGTCTGACCTAGAGCCTGATGACGGGTCAGTGTACATTTCCTTTACATATTTAATATGCCACAAATGAGATTTGTATTGATGCTTTGTGTGATATTATGTATTCAATTTTCCCCAACATTTAGAAAAAATTCCTGTCCAGATGTGACTCCGCCCCCCCAGGAGGCGCCATCCCAAACGCATCCTGAGCCGGAGAAGCCAGCAGTAGAGCCAGACTCTGACCTGGACAGGTAACTTTACCTGCTCACCTCGTTCTTCACTGTACAGGTAACTATTAGCCTTGCAAAGCCAGCCTAAATCTCAAATCTGGTTTTGCCTGGAGATAGCGTCACAAGCAGCGTGACACGGGTAGGTCGGCCAATCAGCAAACCCAGAGTGATGTAGGTGACGACACCAGGCAGCACCGTTTTGGACATGTCTATAATGGCTGCTGTCAAAGATGTTAACATGGATCCTGCTATTTAAATAGTTTTATCGGATCTAGAGTGTATGACTTCAATGAAAATTTACGTCATGGGTGTTGAATTGGTTAATCTGATTGGTTAAAGCTGATCCAGTCAGTTGCAAAGTAGGCTTGACCGACTACACCCCTCATCAATCGCTGCAGATGACAGGCTTTGCAGACATAATGAGTGTAGCGAATCTGGTCTGGCTCTGCGAGGCTCGGTAGCTATACCTACAGACCAGACTCTTACCTGGACAGGTAGCTATACCCACGGACCAGACTCTTACCTGGACAGGTAGCTATACCTACAGACCAGACTCTTACCTGGACAGGTAACTATACCTACAGACCAGACTCTTACCTGGACAGGTAACTATACCTACAAACCAGACTCTTACCCAGACTCTTACCTGGACAGGTAACTATATCTACAGACCAGACTCTTACCTGGACAGGTAGCTATACCTACGGACCAGACTCTTACCTGGACAGGTAACTTTACCAATGAGCCAGACTGTTACCTGTACAGGTAGCTATAACTGCTGACCAGACTTAATATAACCTGCTAAACCAGATTCCTACCTGTACAGGTAACATAATGAACCTGATTGTTACCAGGAAGTGTTTGTTGCTCTTGTTTGTATAAATAAAGATAATAGAACATGTGATTTCTTGTCTGTGTCCAGTGACGATGACCTCACTCCATACGACATGTCCTGCGACCAGGAGTTGAGCCAAGCCACGCCCCCTCGCTACCTGAGAGACTCCCTGGACGGTATTGGGGGTTTTAATACATGCTAATTTATTTTCAGTACTTCCAATATGTAGCCTATCCTTATGTTTTATCCATTGACATTGTCTTTTGATGGCTACTGTTTAGTATGTTAAAGGGCCACTATTTTACCACCAGGTGTGATGTTGATTGGCCAGCTTATCCAGTGGACTGTACCAACTGGTAGGCTGATATATCCATCATACATCTGGGTGAATTCTCCCGCTTGTGATGTCACTAGAGGGTAGATGAAAATGTTTTGCCATTGGTTAATCAACATGACACCTGGTGGTAAAATAGGGACCCCTTTTTCAGAGGTAGTAGTGGCTCATGATGTCTGTTCATGTGTGGAAGCAATGTTGTCCTGCTCAACCCCCCCCCCCAGCTCTGCTGACCTCAGACGACCCGGGTCACGTGGAGCTCAGTCTGAGAGCCGCTGAAGGTCTGGTGAGGAAGAACATCTCCACTACCAGAGAGGTCAGAACCCACTGGAACTCAATAGAAACCACTAGAAGTCCCTGGGTCTCTGGAGCGCAATATCCATCACAGTCACACACACACACACACACACACACAAATGCATGCACGCACGCACGCACACAGACATATAAACACACACACACGCACATATAAACACACACAGTCACACACGCATGCATGCAGTCACACTCACACACACACACACACACACACACACACACACACACACACACATATATATAAACACACACACACACATATATATAAACACACACACAGTCCAAGTTTCTGACAATCTAGATTTCTAACCTGAACATATAAAGACCTGACTTATTAACTGACTAATTAATATTATTAACTAACTACATACAGCTATTATTATTTAGATATTATATGATCTAAATCTATAACACCTGCATGTGTACTGGAAATATTTAAATGTGTGTATGTGTGTGTGTCCAGGTCAGCGTTCAGATGACCAAGGTTCTGCTCCACATGGAGGATAAGTTCAGCACCCCGGGGTTCCTCTCCCTAAGACACGCCACCATGGTCGCCCTTGCTGTTACCGACTGTATACCTGTAAGGGATAACCAACTATCCAACACTAACCACCCACTGACTCTCTCCCTAACCATAACCATCTAACACTAACCATCCACTTACTCTATCCCTATACGAGAACACTATCTAACATTAACCATCCACTGACTCTATCCCTAACCATAATCATCTAACACTAACCATCCACTGACTCTATCCCTATAAGAGAAAACTATCTAACACTAACCATCCACTGACTCCCTATAAGAGAAAACTATCTAACACTAACCATCCACTGACTCTATCCCTGTAAGAGAACACTATCTAACACTAACCATCCACTGACTCTATCCCTGTAAGAGAACACTATCTAACACTAACCATCCACTGACTCCCTGTAAGAGAACACTAGCTAACACTAACCATCCACTGACTCCCTGTAAGAGAACACTCATAGAACGCTCAGACACTATGCTCTATGAGGGGTAACTTAACTACCGTCCACCGACTATGGAAGAGGTTATAGAATGACGCTAAATGACAGGTCTGACTGAGAACTTCTTTCTTATAGTACTTGA
>OOFB01032772.1:0-12360 GCA_900323305.1 Trachyrincus murrayi | reverse complement strand
GGTCAGGACGCACTTACACTCTCTCCAGTACAGTGTCCCAGAGAAGCGGTCCAGCTTGTTGTTAGGGGGCTCACATACCACCTCGCCTACACACACACACACACACACACACACACCCACGCAGACACACACACACACACACACGCGCACACATATATAGACACACAGATAGATAGATAGATATGTTTTGGATAGTTTATCCTTGATTTCAAATATGAGACGATTAAACACAAAAATTTAGTTGCTTATATATATGCTCTTCTAGTCTATCAGCATACTTAAAATAATACAATATTATTGTACATTTATATTATGAATTAAGAAAGTCACTCCATAATAGAGTCACAGTGACGGCATTTGACAAGTAAATATACAAATGCAAGCAGAAGAGTATGCGTGACAAATGGTACAGAACAGATCTGACATTGACAACAGATAGGGATTAAAAGACAAATTGCATTCAGAGCAATGTGATCTCCCAGAGTATGACAGAATATTAGGCTGGAACTGATGTGATCATTAAGAATGTGATTGGTGAAAGTGAACGTAGCTTGAGCCCCAGCTGTCTTATCATTGGTCGAAATGTTAAGCCCACCCTCATGAACATGGTGATGCATTTCACAGAAACTAAAATGTTATATTTTTTTATGTCAATGTGACTAGATTAATTAATGATATGAACATAAAAAATATTATTTTTGGCAGACTCTATTGCATAATGTGATCTACTGGATAAAAAAGGTCAGTTTTAATTTTATTGTGTCATTAAGTAGAAGTCTACATTTAACACTGTATCATTTTTATTGCTGTTTACATATTCTCCAAATCATCACACATTTAGTTTTCACATTTAGCAATATATTGTCCAACAATCGCCCGACATTAAATACGATAATAGCTTCTGGATTGGCCCTAGTGGGATAGTCAAGACAATGAACACTATAAAACCATGTGAGAACATTAAAGCAGTGGAGTCATGAGTCAAATCCAAAGGAATATCACATATAGACTTATATCTTTTTTTATACCTTTATCCTCCGCCGACATTTAAGTACCTTCATTTTGGGAACTGAAGCCAGACTTCTTTGAATCCTGTCAATCTTCATGACCCCAGAGACACTTCCATTTTTCAACTCAACTTCCTTTCTTTTCTGCTCATCGTGCCAGACCAGCCCTTTCCGATAAAGCCGGATGATATTCACAGTCAGTTTTTTTCATATACACAAGATTAAAAAAACTAAAATATTAGACAAAAATGTGTTAATAAAACTATTCGGCCCCTGCATTACATGCCAGTGTGTTCTTCCAGTTCCACTCTTTTCCTTCTCATTAAATGTCTTCAAAATGTTTCAACTTTGCAGTATGCCTGTGCCCAGCGCAGGTGGTGTGTTGAATATGTAAAAAAACTAAACAAAAGAACAAGTGAAATGTATTAAACATATGTTAAATGAACATGACTTTCCTTGCTACATACATGTGTCTCACTCATAATCTGTCTCACTCGGGTCATATCCAAAAACCACACAAAAAAAAGGGGACACACTAACAACTACATATGACTTGAGAAATGTAAGAGTAGGCCTACGTCATTTATCAATAGATTTACATGGCTAGCAAAGACAAAAGAGGTTTGGGTTGTGTAGTTACCTGTTCACGTTTGTGAGACCTGTTTCACTGTGCAATGTAAGTCAATGGGGAGAGAAAAAAACACTATTTTGGATTATCAAGTTTGAATCTACGGAGCAGAAGCTATCTTGCCAGTATTTGGAGTTACATCATGGCAAGGTAACTACACAACCCAAACCTCTACCAAACTATAATTATGCTTTAAGGTGAGGACTGGAAGCACACAGAGCGAAAGAACTCTCCGTCAAGCAGCAAAGCCATCTTTTGAAAGTATGCAGTGTGCTAAACGTATCCACATTTCTTAGTTATTTTGTTCTGAAAATTATATTGCCGTCATGTTCCAGTCAACTGTCATCCATATTCTTCTTTAGAGTTCCTGTCTCGTGAGTGTTTCCACAGAAGAGGCCGAGTGTCTTGTCTTTCGGTGACACTGCCTGGAATTGACATGTAAAGTACTTCACGTCTGTCAAGTGCAACAGGAGGAGCTTGGCTGGTTCCTGGAAGGTTTCAGGGTTCTGCCTGAATTGTAGCTGTCGTCCAATCGGACCTTCTTAGTGACCTCTCTGTGATGGGCGGAAACATGGACAAATGGAATAAGGAGGAGGAGTTTAGGAATCAGGTAGTAATTTTAAGTGTTCATTGAACATACGACCACTAGAGGGCAGTAAAGGACAATAATACTACCGTGGTCTGGTGGTATTCAAATCCTTCACTGCCCTCTAGTGGTCGAATGCTGCCTTCATTCGATCGTTTAGTTTAGTTTTACCACACGTCTTACCTGGCCAGGTGTAGCACAGCCTCCAGGACATTGGATCCGTCTTTAGCACTAGTCTCACAGAACAGAGCGTTGTATGTCTGTTGAAGGTACATCCATAAAATAAATTAAAAAGATTAGTTGATTTTTGTTGTATCAATCGTTTTTTCAACTGCTCCTTATTAACACAATTTTATCATATGTATATTATTTTACAAAAAAGACATGGAAAGATTACTGTTATCTGTTAAACACTGTACCATAATGTGTCATTCTGGGAAAAACAACTTGTACACACAGTGTATCTGTGTATTAGTGTACATGTGTGAGAGAGTGTGTATGCATGTATTTGTGTGTACACATACATGAGTATGTGTACATGTGCCTGTGTGTGTGTATAAATGACAGTGTATGTGTCTGTGTGTGCATAAATTACATGTGTATGTATGTGTGTGTGTGTATAAATGACAGCACATATGTGTGTGTGTGTGTGTGTGTGTGTGTGTGTGTGTGTGTGTGTGTGTGTGTGTGTGTGTGTGTGTGTGTGTGTGTGTGTGTGTGTGCTACCATAGCTAGTTTTTCTCCATAGCTGGTGGGGACACAGCCTATTCCCTGCTGCCTCATGTCACACTTGTTGCCCACCAACATGATGGGGATGTCATCATTTGACAGGTCCTGAGAGGAACACATGAGACCAGGTGAGACCAGGAAATAACACTGACACAAGCACAGCGGCTAGAAAAGTACAACTGTCTACTCGGGTTTCCATGGCGACACCCCCATATGGAATAGTACATTATAGCCTTTGAGCCCTCTATGCCTTCAGGACACGAGGCAGAGAGGGCTTCTGAGAAACACAAACTTAAGCCCAAACATAAACACAGCAACATAGCAAACATGCGAATACTAAGCAGACACAAGACACGCAAAAACAACAAACAAAATACAAACAATTACCAAACATCAAATAGCACATTGAACCTTATTACAATAGCTTAGCGCAATTAGCGCTTGGCACGGCACGTGCCGGTATGCTCACACTTACGTATCTGCTGCATGTAAAAAGAGGACAACAAAGTCAACCAGGTTTATGGCTTTAAAGGTGAATCATTTGTTGCAATGTTCTGTTTTTTGAGTATTGTCAGCTTATAAAAAAAACCTAACCCTAACCCTTTATCATAAGAAATAAGTAAAGTGGTAGATTTACAGTGTGTGTGGTAGTTAAGGTGTGTGTGTGTGTGTGTGTGTGAGGGCAGTGTGTTACCTCGATCATGTCCACCCATTCTCTAACGTTGAGGAAGGTCCTCTCACAGGTGACATCATACAGCAGCAGCACGCCATCAGCCCGGCGGAAGTAGGACTTGGCGATGCTTCGGAACCTGGACAGGAAGTCAAGTCCGTTGTGTGTGTGGCCCTTTACTGTAATCACATATTATACGACACCCCCCTAACCCGAGCACCCCCAAAGAGCAAGGAAAAACCCCCTTCATTATCAAGGAAGAAACCTTGAGAAGGAACGCAGGAAGAAAAGAAATGAGCAAGGGTGGAGTACGTCGGTTAAGGATATATTCACTTCATTCAACTTTTAGTTTCCTTCAAGTTAAATTAAATAGCATGCACTGTTCACAGACGCAGGCTCCGACACACATATCTTTGTTTGATGTAATTTCACTGAAAGACCAGTTTGGTTACTTCTAATATTTAGGCTACTATGCAGACAATATGCACACGCACAGACGTACGGACACACACACACACACAGACAGACAGACAGACACAGACAGACAGACAGACAGACAGACAAACCTCTCCTGCCCTGCAGTGTCCCATAGCTGAAGTAAAGTAGGCTCTCCATCAACGGTGAGAGTCTTCATCTGGAAATCCACACCTGGGGATGATAATTACAATTTAACTAATTAAACTAAGTTCACCAATACCATAGTTAGTATATAGAGTATACAGTATATATAGGGTCTGCTTCAAATCTTTTTCCTACTGCTCGAGCTTAATGCTTGACCACTGGAGCTTCGAGCACCAGCAGTGTCGGGACCGATTGAGACAGCTGAGCTGCTTCAGTTGATGATCTGACCAATCACAACCTTCAGACTTCGTAGCCAATCACGTTTGTGGTGTGGCCATACAGCAGAATGATATGTAAACGTATGATGACGTAGTAGAAGAATCGCTAAACACTTCCTGTTAGGATACGCTGATGTATCCTCGGTCCCCTGGCCGATTGTGCTTCTTGTTGAGCATTCGCCAATTGGAACATCGGGTACAACGGAGACCGAGGAAAACATGTGGAGCTTTAACAGGAAGCACGAGGCAAATCGCCATGACCGGACAATCGGAATGCAGCCGGCGTAGGGAATAATAACAGATGGGGCCAGACTGAGTGACTGCGTCAGCTAGCGTTTCGTCAAATACATCTCGTCCTGTCACGTCTCATCCAACCTACCCAGAGTAGCGCTGGCGTTAAAGTTAAACTCGTTCTTGCAGAGGCGGAGGAGGAAGCTGGACTTGCCGACGGCCGCGTCACCGGCCAACACGATGCGGTAGGCCTTCTCTGACGTCATGCAGCCCAGCTCTATACAGTCCCTTGGCCTCTCCTGACGAACCAAAGGAAAAGATATGCAAGAGACAACATGAGAAGGAAAGTGAATAAAGAGACAGTATTATGATTAGCACCTGAGATATAAACATCATGAGGCTTTTATCAACTAAGAAGAAGAAGTAGAAGTATCGTTATTTGTCATTGCACAAGTAGTATACAACGAAATGTGATCTCTGCATGTAACAGGCCGCAGTGCATTTAACCATCACTAGCAGCACTAGGAGCAGTGTGTAGCCGTCATTTAGTAGACGGTTTTATCCAAAGTGACTTGTGAATTTAGTGAATTCAGGTGCAGCTAGACTGCAGACATTGCAGTTCAAACCCAGAACTTTTCGTCTCGGAGAAAGATACACTAAGCACTAGACTAACCTGCCCCATCGTTTGTTTTTCTATCTTTCTCTGAACCTCCATTGAATATGTTTCTTGCTCTTTCCTTACCTGGGCGGTGAAGGCGGTGAGGGCTTTGCGAGTCATGTTGGAAGCCCCAGAGTTAGTTCTGCTGACAGGCTGCGAAGGCTTCCAGTCCAGAACCAAACCGCTATCAGACCCAAACTGTGAATCCCCATCTTGTGTCTCCGTTGGCTACACAGTAGAGACAAAGCATCCAATGGGACATTTGAATGTATGTAGGTGACAAATGCAGCGTTCTCAGGCAGGAGACACACAACAACACAACTATAGTCAACTTAAAAAACAACCAATTCTTAGATGAACTGCAATATAAAAAACGCAGATCAACTTTTGGGTGACGATGACGATGACGTTACGACTGCATGCATATATGACTTACATCAACATCAGAGTTGTCTCCCAGCATGCTATCCTCATTGTCATCCGATTCCCCGTTCACCTCCTTCTCCTCCTCCTCTTCCACCTCTTCCACCTCCTTCTCCTCTTCCTCCTCTTCCACCTCTTCCACCTCCTTTTCCACCTCCTTCCCCTCTTCTTCCTCTTCCTCTTCCTCCTCCTGACCTTTGGCCTCGGGTTCGGAGTCGTACTCCCCTCGCGAGCCCCTCAGCGTGGACTGTCCACTGTCCACGTAGCTCTCTGGCGGGCTGTCCTCCTCACACTCGCTGCTGTGTCGCTGGCGGAGCCCCGGGTCGCACATGGCCAGCGCCAGGGAGTCACCGCTGATCCTGCGTCTGTACAGAGGCTCCTCCCCCAGCTGCTCGTAGAACCTGTTGGGCCCGGTTGGAGGTTATACATATTGAAATACAAAAAGATGGGGCAGCTCGGTGGCTAAACCCGCTAGTGCGCTAACCATGTAGGCAATACGGTTCTGTGGTCCTATGCTACATGTCGTTCTCACTCTTCTTAAACCCAATGTCCTGTCTCTCTTCACTGTCCTGTCCACAAAGGCACAAACAGCCCTTGAATATATATATATATATATATATAAAATACAAAAGATCTAAATATGGCTTCACACCAAATGCCCCATACCCTTTGCTGAATTTTTAACAGTGAGCAAGATGCCCTATCTGGTCCCTCGTGACATTTATCTGAGTTCATGTTGCTTGTTTGGATAGAAGTGTGTACTAAATATAAAGTAAATATAGTAAATAGTCGAAAGCCTCCACTGAAGTTGCTCACATGTTTTGTATTGTTTATAGCGTAATAAAGTAGTGATTAAGAAAGTTTAATGAAGGATAGGAACTTCCTGCTTTGCTGTGTTTGCTGTATGTGGTCCCGTATTCACGACGATTAGGTCACGAAGTGTTCCATATTTCCTGTCGGCACTCGGGCTGATTTAATGCTTTGCTGACTTGCTTCCAAATATTTTTCAAATTCAACTTTAAATAGGTTAGACTCTAGCAAACTCATTTCCTCGCTCACCGTGTACAAATAGTCTTGTCGAGTTACATGCGTCACTGTGTTGTGCATGCAAATTCCACACAAGTGGAGCTACCTGTTCAGAACAGATACATTAGCTATGAGAAGAGAAATGCCTTAAAGGAAAAGGCCAGACACTGAAGCAAATCAGAGATCTGTCCTGTTGCGGTAGTTAGCTTCCGAGATGAATCACCGTGTTTGTTATATACATATATATATATATATATATATATGTATATAACAAACACGGCTAGCACGGTTTACGTATTCAGTATATCTACGGCGAGGGGATGAAGAAAATGGTACCTTTACCAATCATTGTAAACAGACGAAAAAAACGCTGAATTGGGTTTTGTTATTTCATAAATTGACTGACTCCGCTTTGTTTGTGTTCGTTTGTGAGCCAAAAGTGTGACTCTGAGACCTGTTTCGCCGTGCAATGTAGGTCAATGGGGAGAGAGAAAAAACTGTATTTTGGATTATCAAGTTTGAATCTACGGAGCAGAAGATATCTCGCCAATATTTGGAGTTACATCATGGCAAGGTAACTACACAACCCAAACCACCAAACTTTGATTATGCTTTAACATAGAGTGTGTGTGTGTGTGTGTGTGTGTGTGTGTGTGTGTGTGTGTGTGTGCATGAGAGAGAGAGAGAGAGAGAGAGAGAGAGAGAGAGATCGAGAGAGAGAGAGAGAGAGAGAGAGGTATGATAGTCAAATTAAAGGATGGATTGTGCATGAGGTCACTCTGTGCGTCTTGTTGTCATGTATTACAGTTTCGGTTGTCCGAACAAAAGTAGATGAAAGTCAAATGAAATAACGAACAACATGAAGCAACTACTGAATTGGTAATGACTTATCTTAAATGCTTATCTTAAAAAGTTAACACACTAAAAATGAGTATTTAAGAATATTATACAATTCTAAAACATTTTTAAATCGGTTCACAATAGCCCATGTGACAGGAAGGGGATACTTATACTATTAAGTAAAATACTTTTTAGTTTGTATCTTACCTGTCGATTAAGGCATACGGAGACGAGTAGCCGATGCTTTTGCTTCTGTTTTTGTTCCTGACTTCTGCCACAGTCCCACTGCTTCCTGTCTGCAGTAAACAACAACAGACCTGCTGTCACTGTACTGTACATGCTGTCACACACACACACACACACACACACGTGTGTGTGCTTTATATTTCTCCATGTGGTTACGTGCACATGTACTTTTACTCGTATGTTTATATTTGCGATTGCGGTGTATGGTTATGTATAGTATGTGTGTGTACACGTGTGTGTGTGTGTGTGTGTGTGTGTGTGTGTGTGCACTTGCCTTGCTGCTCCTCTCTAGTGATGTCCTTAAACCATCGTTAGAGTCATGAAGCTTCCTGTTTGCCAACCTTCACGTATGCACACATGCAGAAATTAAAATAAGTTGGTTTTATTCAACAGTATATATTTTATGTATTTGTTCACCAACCAACAATGATTTGTAATGTAATGATTTTTATTTTACACGTGTGTGTGTGTGTGTGTATCCATGTGTGGGTTTGTAGTGTGTTTTGCATACTTACTGTAGCACCTCTATCTGTCTCTCCAGAATGTCCCTCTCATCGGAAAACTCTTTCATGATGGCTTCATCTCTGAATCATTGAGAAACATGAATTGGTGAAATGAAAGCACAGTTGAATAAACACATGTCTGTCATTGATCACTAGTAATTATCACACCCATGTTGAAAACAAACAGTACAAAAAAGTATCAGTATCGTAATATATATGAATGCACTATGTGTAATTCCCATCAAAGATACATAAGCAGAAAACATACATGCGTAAACGTATACGCAGCCTCAAAAGGCAGACTGAACTCCCTCATTGTTGCCCTGTTGCCGGGGTAACCAGTCATTGTGCATGTGAAGTCACACCAGGATATCCTGTTGCATGCAACATAAACAGTCCTGGGAGGTGTCTGTCAGTCAGTCTGTCTAGGGGGGCGTGGCCTCGTGCTCTCTCACCCAACCCACTGTTTATCTCTCGCCTCTGTCATGTTCTGCCTACTACTGTCTGTGTGTGTGTGTGTGTGTGTGTCTATGTCATTTGGTTATCGGTCACGAGTGGCCCATCGGAGGTAAGTGGACAAAACGACGAGGAGCTGAGTCAGGGAAGCAGAAACCTGAGTGAGATGAATTACATTTTTTTTCACAGAAATCACAATAAACTCTACACTAATCGCAGCACTAATTAACCAACACAGCATGCAGGGGTCCAGGGCGACCAAGGGCCGAGCAACAAACACAAACACAAACCCACGATGCCCATAAATAAAATAACATGACTCTAAACTTGCTTTATAACCAATATCTGTGGGGGAAAAGTGGTGGTATAAAACGCCAGCTCACCCGTAACTAAACAACAGAAGGAGAAAAGAAACTGAGACAAAATCTTGAACCCGACACCCGACTGGAGGCCAAACTGTGGTCTTACCGTTCAGAGTCCATGCTCTGATCCGTCAGATCGGTCTTCAGCGTGTCCATCTCACTCTGCAGGCAGGCGATGTTGGTCTGGGACTTCATGAGGTCCTGCTTCAACCGTTGGTTCTCCTGAATGTGGCACACAAGACAACGAGGAGCAGGAAACAGAAAATAGCCGAGGAGCATTGGAAGAGAGGAGGTGATATTGTGTTAAGAAGACGGATGGTTTGTTGGGTGAAGGGAAATGTGTTATTTGATAACCCTAACCCGATGGTCCATCCTGGAACTATTTCATGTGTGTGTTGCACTGGCTATACAAATTATTTGTGTGCATTAATATAACATTTGAATCATTTTTAATTAGCTTTTTAAATACATCTCACATTGGGCATATGAAAGAGAAATATGAAAGAGATATAGGAAATATATGAAAGAGAAAAGAGAAAGAAACCTCAGATAGTTAGTTTTACAGGCATGTTTTCATGTTATTTTGTTGCTATTCTGCCCACCCAGTGATGTTTCCACTTCTAGTATCTCTGGAAGGAGGGATCTATACAAATGAACCTGACTTGACTTGACAATAAAGAAAGGAAGCTAGCAGCGTTTCAAAAACTGAACGTGAACTTACTATCGTGAGTTCGTTGATCCTCTTCTTGAGGGAGAAGCTCTCATCCTTGTTGCTGATGTTCTTGAACTTCTCTTCCATCTGGTGAGGAACAGTTGAATGTATAATGTTCTGGAGTCAGTGATCAATATCTGGGTCTGATAGCCGGTAAATGTGACTGAGACAAATAACGGATATCTTGTTACAACAGAAGAGCACAGGAACTGCAATCATCAACAATAATAAACACAAAACACATCTATAGCTATACAACTTATGCAACTTAACTGTCATTATAGCACAGCTATAATGACAGTTAAGTTGTATTTTTGTAACCGTTTTTTAGGTTTTGTATACCCAAAGCAGCCTAATACACAGCTCAGGAACTAACTGAGTGTCTGCTAATATCAGTCCTGCAGTAAACAAGTTAACACTCATATTCGTTGTCATAATTAGATGCACCGACGCATTAACAGCCACTAGCAGGGCTAAATTAGCCTGCTTGTGATATTAGTGTGATATGTTCTCTGTTATTTGGAATAGGATTGAATCATCTCTGGTCAGACGTCTTGTGAAGGCAGCCTGTGTTGTTCATCAAGGACTTGACTATTCACATGCTCAGAGGAACAGTGTTTTATTCATGGTTCATGTGGGGTCGACCCTTCAGCTGGCTAATTTCACGTCGACTCAACGTTGTGAACTTCAAAATAGGTCAAAGGTGCGTAAGACAACGAACATAACAGCAACTTGAGAGGAATACAATTCAGCTAAGGGGTTATATACTGTTCTATTCCACAGACAAAATCGCATACAGACATAGTGAGTGAGTGAGTGATATGAAATCATTGTGTGAAACCCATTTCATTGCAATTGTGGCATTTATATATCAATAAACCTAAAAATCGATCTGGTTCTTCCTGGTGAATTTTCAATGCCTCATGAGAAAATACCACATGTCAGACAGCACAATTAAAGGAGCACAGACTGTGCTGTGACTCCTGCTGTTGAGTACACATATATAAGTGTTTCACAATGTACCTTTCCCCTGTTCACATAGGCTACCGTTCATGTCAAACCAGAACATATTTATTGGTCATTATGATGCTACCACAGAAAATCATTGGCAGGTCAAGATAACACTGATCAGAATTAGTGCTGGGAGTTTAGGATGACTCATGACCATGTAGAACACTTACCACCTGCATGCGTTGTATCTTACACTGCAACTCACAGATCTCTGTCTCGTAGGAGCGTCGCAACTCATTAAGTGCTGCGTCTGTTCGTAGCATCTCCTAGAAACACACACGCGCGCGCACACACACACACACACACACACACACACACACACACACACACACACACACACACACACACACAGGGCAAGACGGAACAGTTTTTAAATACGGTATGTTCTAAGGATACAAAAACAAGTTTTTTGCGATTATGTTACTGAAATATATTGTGTTTAATACAATAAATCAATCAATCACACGTTATTAATGTAGCGCTGCAGCACAAAGTGCTTAACAAGGGAAACAACACAATAAAATGAAATAAAATTTGTTTAAATTAACAATAAAAACACATTTGAGAGGTAGATACATATGTATAGTTAGTGTTAGCATACCACATGTGTGTGTGTTGTGTGTGTGTGTGTGTGTGTGTGTGTGTGTGTCCCACCTGTTGCCGTGACTTCTTCTCGGCTGCTTGAATGCGTTGATCCATCTCCTCCTCCATCTCACTCAGCTGCATGGTGGCTTGGTCCTGCGCCCTGCACACACACACACACACACACACATACATACACACGCACGCACACACGCACGTACACACACACACACACACACACACATAAACAGGTCTTGGTCATAACAGGGTTAGGTTGTTTGAAATAAAGCCTACCTAAAAACAGGTGGAATATTTCACTCATCACTGCAATGCCAGAGGTCCCTGTTCCTAAAGTTCTGTCCCCATGTTAGGGTTATGGTTAGGGCTAGTGTTAGGGTTATGGTTAGGGCTAGTGTACTCACACCCAAAACACAGTAAGACACACTCAGTATACTATACAGGCCTTGGTCATAATGATGATCTCACACTACACACAAGTGTGTTTTGCGTGTGTTATTTTAAACGTAAGGTAAATATATAGTAGGTGTTTGGGTAGGTAGGTGTGTCTAAGACAGGGTATCAACCTTGTGTTTATGTGTATAGATGTTGGGGTGGGGTGTGTGTGTGTGTGTGTGTGTGTGTGTGTGTGGGTGTATGTGTGCGTGTATGTATGTGTGTGTGTGTGTGTGTGTGTGTGTGTGTGTGTGTGTGTGTGTGTGTGTGTGTGTGTGTGTGTGTGTGTGTGAGTGTGTGTGTGTGTGTGTGTGTGTGTGTGTGTGTGTGTGTGTGTGTGTGTGTGTGTGTGTGTGTGTGTGTGTGTGCGTGCATACCGTTTGACAGCCAGGGCTAGG
>OOFB01032771.1:0-14241 GCA_900323305.1 Trachyrincus murrayi | reverse complement strand
TACTGTGATGTTATTCAATAATTAATCTTGTTAACTCAATACATGACTTTAGTACTGTGATTGTTAATGAGTGTGGGCACTCTTGGTGACACTGGGACAGGTTAGAAAGGGACAGGTGAGCAGGTAAAAACCACGGTCAGATGGCTAGGTTGGAGTTGGGAAGGAGGAGGACGGACACAGGTGCAACGTTGCCTTTTTAACCCTTTTATGGGCGTTTATTAGAATCTTCAACAGTTTGTTGTTGGCAATTGTGTGTGTGCTGGAACAAAGAGCACAAAAGGAACAATGAATGAAAAGGAAATATAATGTATGATAATATATTCATTCACAACTTAAGAAAGCATAATACAAAGAAATAAATTAACAAATATACACATTAATCGATGTATATCAATTACTTCCGGGTAACCGGCAATAGTGTCAACGTCACTACAGCCTGTGACGTAAACAATAGCGAATACTCGCGGCTACTTGAGGTCACGTGCTTAACAAGCCGGGCAATTCAAACCGCGGACAATACATGGCAAACTTGGATCGCACTCGCGATCGCACTACTCACGTTTAGAAGACGCACACTGGAATACATGGGAATCGCAACTTCAATAGGAGAACAGGAGAGCTGCATATCCCACGGCTACAAAGGGAACCTTCTCTCCACCCGCCAGGTAATATCTGCTGCCTAATCACTCGGATTGGAGACGGGCCGTGACGGCAATCAGCAGGTGTGTGAATTTGTAATCGAGTACGTCATAGAATGAGGGAGTAAGTGAGGCTTTTGTACATATTGATATTTAATTTTGTCCATTTTGCCCAGCCCTAATTGCTGCTATACTAGTGTTTATGTTTTCCTTTGATATTTTACATTTTCATATTGTAGACTAGTCCTATATTTATTTATTTATTCTCTATAGTTTCACTTGAAACTGTTATGTTCATTTTGCACTAAAGTTCTTAATAAAATGAGAAAATACTCAGTACTTTTCATTTGTCAAGTATTTAATCCACACAGGCCATAGTGACATTCATTTCCATATATCATATTTTATAAAAATATGATATAAAAGGAACATTCCACCGATTTTCGATATTTTAATGGTCTCCAAGTTGCCTAACAAAAGCCTACAAGTGAAAACACAGCTTTGAAATGCATTCTGGGGTTCAAAAAACGTCTATTTTCCTTCTCTGGAATGTCCCATCAAATGGCTTTTCATGGGACTTCCAGTTTAAAAAAAAACTACAAGCGCTTTCTCAGTGCCCTCCCCTCCCGACAACATCACCCGGCTGATGTGGATGTGGAAGCAGGACCTGGCACAATCTCCGTTATCAACTGTTACAGACCATGGATATATTATAGTAATGCGGACAGGATTGAAGATTGAAAGATTGTTTTAGAGACTTTATTATTATTGAAATGCAAATATGGACATGCATATACTTTTATGTCATATGTTGGGCTCCATTACAACTAACCACTCTTTTACAACGCTCAATAGTTACGTGTGAAATGTGATGATAGCCGCTTTAGAAAATCGATATCCTGTATGACTGCATGATATTATCCACATAGTCCACAGGTCGAGAAATATAAAATATTAAACTCTGTAACCGGATGTAAACAAGTTCCCGTAATGTCCGGCCCGACTCACGCTTGCCGCGCAATGCACCATAGATGTTGTTGTAAATTGACAATATTATACAACTCGCATCTGTAGTTTATTCAGAGCGTTTTTGTTTGGTTTGTGGGTACATTTCGACAGCTTGGGACAATAATCACATTATGAATTCACTAAAAACGGGGCTGTGCCGGTAGAACATTCCTTTAAGTAATATCATGAAATTGTATAAAATGATGGCTGGATGTAGGTCAAATGACATGGTGGGGACTGCATAAGCACCAACTTTTTGGCAGTGTCGAAATCCTCCCTACCCTCAGGTTTTTGGCTACTGGCACATTTCAGTGAGAGTTAGGAGATATTGCTGGCATTTCCCAGCCCTCGCTAAGCTGTTTAATGTCTGCAGTAGGGCCCGACCGATATGGCTTTTTTGTCACCGACACCGATTTTAGGGTGCAAAACATTCAGATATTATCTGCCAATATACGTATCTGTATCTTATATAACTTTTAATAAAAGTTTTAATAAAACTGCTCTATTGAACACAACATTAATATAAAATTGAATCTCTGCATTAACCAAATAAAAATGTTAAATAATAAATAAACTGAAATAAATCATAAATAATACATTCTAACAGATTAAACAATCAACTGAAATAAACAATTAACTCAAATAAATAACACTAACAAAAATGTGTATTATTTTGAAAAAAACAAAACAAACAAACACTGGCACTCTGTCCAGTCAGTGTCCAATGCAGTTCCAGGCCTCTGGCCTGCTGCAACTATTGCACACATTTAACTATACTATAACTATAATAATCAAATTTAATTATTTCAATTTCTATTTCAATAGATTTGCAGTACAGTCCAAAAAGACAATGTTTTAAGCTGTGCCTGATTTTGACACTTGCCGTGCTCGAGAACACACCGCTCGATCTAGCGACGCGCACTGTGTCCCTTTTCATATTTGTGTTTGTGTCTGTTTGTGTCCCACTCGACAAAGACTTATTATAGCTTCGGGAAACTGGAGACATCAACAAATAGTTTCTCCTCCATGTTTGCTAGAAACTAGCATTGGAGAAAATACAATTCAGGCCTGCTATTGTTTGCTGCTTCAGCACAGACGCCGCTAGTTTATATTTAGTTTATATTATTTCCAGTCATTAGCCCAGTCATTAGCCACGTTCAGTATCCGCCACTGATTTATATATATATATATATATATATATAATTATTTAATTATTTAATAGGGTTAGGGTTAAACCTAACCCTATACAAGGCTGTATACAAGGATGTAGCTAATGATTAACCTTCACATAGGAAATTACTTCATAAATGGTGTAAAAGTGGGGATTGAGTAAAGAAGTTCTAAATTAATTTTGGTGTAATTATTCCTTTTAAAGATGCTGTTTGGGAAAATGCATTCTCTATTGACATGATTTAACTTTTTGTTTTTCCATGTTTGTAATTTTTTTATTGAATAATATGCAATGCCATTATGTGATTATGTTGTTTTGGTTGTGTTCCAGTTGCTAGCCACAATGTTGATCCAATACGAGCGAATGAAAGGTGTACAGTCATCTGGTGTGATGCTCAACTTCTGGTTGGTGGCTACACTATGTGGCACAATTACCGTCAGGTCTAAGGTGATCCAGGCCCTTGATCAGGTAAGCATGATGTAATAACAAATATGATCAACATTACAATTTGTTGATTTCTAGCAACGTATATAATATAATGTAATGGAAGTATTTTGTGTTGCATATTATTAGTAAAGTAGTAAGGGGTTAGAGCTTGACCTGTATTGGTATATCGACATTAACGTCATGGGAAAGCCAATGTCTTTCTTAAATATCAAGCAGTTTTCAACAAATGTATTGCATACAGTAAATATACAATAAGGTCAATGTTTCACACTTGCATGCAGCCTTATTCCAATATAACATTGAGCCGTACCGCATTTGTATTAGAAAAATTATATGTGCCTTAAATGAGCTCTCCTAATTGCTTCATCAGTTTCATCAACCATGGCAACATTATACATTGTCGTTACCGATTCAATATTTTAAGTGTAGATGTTCACTGTAGTTTTTGCGTGTGTGTGCCCTGGCCTTTTGGTATCCTGAATAATGTTCGACAGCTGAATTAAATTGTCTACAGCAAGAGCGGGGAACATCAGGCCCCCAAGCCGTTTGACAATAAATACAAAAAATGTTCTAGCCATCAATGGTTTAAGAAAATGTGTTTGCATCCAGTGTGTTGTATCTGTTGTATATGTATAGAGTTGGGTGTCAGCATAGCAGTGGAAGTTTAGGCAATGATGGGGGGTGGGGTGATATTTTCAAAAGAGTAGGGGGCCAAGCACTGAACCTTGGGGTAGAGGGGCTGTGTCAGTTCTGCAGTAGACTCACAAATCTCACAGACAATCTCAAATCTGGGTGAACTGGGCATTTCACTTTCTTTCAGTTCATATTTGTTTTGACCGATCATATTGGTGGAGGTGGGGAATTAAGGGCATAATTGGTGAACACAAACTCGGCCAGCAGTAGTAAACTGTAAAAAAGTGTCTATAAAGGTTTCAAATCAACACAGTGCTGACTGGCCACTGTATAAATACACTTCAAAATCATCAAAATCCCCTTCTGAAACCTTGAATGAGCTTTCTTTGGTAGAATATCCACGTAACTAAACGGGACACAAAGCGTAACTCCGCCCCTTGCAGTCCTGGTTTCCAGCCCAGGCTCTGTGCTGTCACACCCCACAAGTTCTGCTACAACCTATGGCTATAATATAGTTGGACTGCTGGATCCGAGATTAGTTCTGCAGTTATTGATGGATGAGATATGTCTTGAACCAGGTTTAAATGGGCTTGTGTTTGAACCAAAGACAAAAATGAAAAATATAGACGTAGCCTCCATAACGCCACCCATTTGATGATAATGGATATTGATAAATGGCATATTTGTCAGCCTTGTCCTACCCATTAAGTCACAAGGGTTAGGGTTAACTTCCGGTGTTGGTCCCCCCCACCTGTCACACCAAATTTGCACCCCTGATACCAGGGGATGCGTCTTCCTGAATGCGCTCACACAGAAATGGGAGGCAGTGCACAGTGCAGGGCCTACCCCCTGTCCTGGCCCATTATGAGTAGTGGACTCCAGTCCAAAACATTACATTTTTCAATGTGGCCACACACAATTCAGTAACCGTGTGAGTTTGCCCGGTCTACTCGCACTGCTACTTAATTTTTGTTACAACTAAATTAAAAAAGAAGCTGAAATTATATCCAAATTGGGATATTAAAATTTGCCATCAGAAAAGTATGCAATATTTGTGTAATGTGGAGAAATTTTTTTGTTTGTTGGTGTGCTCAAACTTCGTCTGCTATAATAATAATAATTACTTGCTTTATATAGTGTGTTTCGGGGGGCGGGGGGGGTATCACACTTCATCCACTTCCAGTGTGTAGCACCCACCTGGGTGATGCACAGCAGCCAGTATGTGTCAGAACGCTCACCGCACACTGGCTATCACAATGGAGGGGTGACGAGTTCAGGGGGTGATTAGCTGGCCATTTTGAGCCCTGTTGGGAATTAGGCCAGGACACCTGGGTTAGCCCCCCTACTATTGTGATGAGTACCATGCAGGATCTAAAATGAACACCCGTCCACCTGTCAAATTCTATTTTGTTTTTTCTGTGCATGTTTTCTAGCCATCAACTGTGTCCATGTGGAGGTACACAACATTTTACACGTACTATGCCTTGCTGCTGGTTGCCCTGTTCCTCTCCTGCCTATCGGACCAGCCACCACTCTTTTCTCAGACCATCAAAGATGTAGTGAGTTTCATAATATGGCTCTTTCTCTCTGTCTTCTTGTAGGCCATCACACTTTTACCGGTGTGGCTGTGCTCAAACCAACCACCAATTCCATTTGCATCTAAATCTACACAAATGATAAATGTCAGAAATGCCACAAATTCATCAATCATATGAATCTAAATAAAAGAGTTGAATTAAACGGCTTAATATAATGTGTTCTCTTATATGGGTGATTCTACTGAATTGGTGCAAATAGCTAACCTGACGTGTCAGATGGTTTGTTATCCGTGGTTTGTTGTGTCATCCTTTAAAACTTGGTTCGAAAGGCATCTTCTCCATCTAGCCTTCATGCAGGTCGAGTGTGTATACCAACAGAGACACCTGGTGTCCCTGGATGACGTTGAGCTACCTTTATAAGCCCACGTCGTCACGGCGGACGTCCCTTCATATCTTCTGGCAATATGCTTGAAAAATAAATAAAATATTCTTACTGGTAAGTTTATCAGCTGGTAACCTGGTAACTTTGGTTGGAGCTACGGATATCCTCGGGCTCTGTCCTCCAGACCGTAGTAAGCTTCATCCAGCATTACATCTCAGACTGTTAAGCAATGTTTTCATCACCTCGCTGTCGGTATCCTGAACACTGTGTGACTGCGGCTAACAGTGAGTTAACAGTTATTACATATGCTCTTAACTGTTTTCTGTGTTTATTAATTAATATGAAGTAGTTGAACTGTTTCAGTCACTACTTCATTTATATTATAACTAGCAGCCGCTTTGTGGTAACCGTTTGCTGTAGCTACATGGCATAATGTTGTAATCGGAGTAGCCACTAAAGGTGAATAAAGAGTGTTTTTAGCTGTAGCCATGTAGCGATTCCGCTGAGATTGTGCGGGGATGCTTGCACAGTTCCAACATGAAGGCAGTGTTGCATTCAATCTTTGGGTACGGCGCACTATGTTTACTCTGGTGCTAATTGGTAATAAGTAGTCACGTCATCTACGGGGCAGCAGGGTCTTGTAACCGATTACGGTGTGAAGGACTCCCATTGCTGTAGTTCATGTATTGCTCCCCTCCATGAATGTATCAACTCCACCAGCTCTGAGAGCTGATAGTTTGATAAAAGTTTGAGTTGCTTGTAAAAGTATAGTGCGAGACTGCTTTCGTTCCCAGCCTTTCTTTATCTCTTAAATTCTTAATGAATTAACTCTGAGTGGTAGCCTATTTTGTATTTTGCAGTATCGCTTTCTTATTCTCAGATTGAGCCCTGGAACAGGCAGAATTAAAATTTCTGCCAAGACTGCCTTTCTGTTGGAAACTTTGGGTTTGGGTTTGAGTTCTCCATCCCCTCTCTACCAGCCAGGCATACATGCACTGGGAAGCTGATGGTTCAAGGGTTACGCTGTGGTCGAACTCCACACACCAATGAAGCCAAAGAAGTTATTACCCCTCCATGTCAACCAATCGATTTAACTGGTGGTATACAAGCCCACACATGTACAGGGTGAAAAGGAGGACAAAGCTCAACTGCTGTGTCCACGACAATCACTTGTTATTGTACAAGAAATCGCTGTGTTCTGGCGCTCTGTGAATTTTTTGTTTGCCACGGGAGGCCTGGAAAAGGTCTAGCCCTGTCGGCTCAGACTTTCAAAATGGGTTGTTGATGCAGTTACATCTGCGTAACGGGTCCAGGGACTCCCTGTGCTCCTTAACATCAGAGGTCACTCAACCATGAGTGTCTCCACACCCTAGGCAGCACTCCTCCCACCTGTCTGAGATATTCTATCAGGTCAATGTAGCAGCCCTGCAAGCCTTCACTGCAGCAATGCTGCCAGTACCACCGACCTGTCCACAGTGAGGTGAGCGCAGATTCATTTTTGCTTTGTTGGAATAACCCTGATGATTCAGGGGTCATGCTGTGGCCAAACCCCTCGTTCCTCCTGAAATGTTTGTCTCCTGGAATTGAGTTATAGCCTACACCCTCCAAGACCAGGAGGGTGAGGGAACTGAGAAGCAGGAGCAACTGTGCCCAGTGCGGGCACTTAAGGCCTACATTGAGGAAACTGCAAGCCTTTGTAAGTCTGACAATCTGTATGTCATGGTGGATGCAGTCATGGATGAGGGCTTACCTGTACTTGGAAGGGTTACAGGCCATGCAACCCGGAGTTTGTCCACCTCATGGTCTTCCTTGAGAGGTGTACCGTTGGGAGACCCGAGCTACCTCGTCTTCACCATGTTGATGTGTTGCTGTCTGCTGTGATGATATGGGCTTATATAGGTAGCCCTATGTTATCTGGGGACACCAGGTGTATACACACTTGACCTGCATAAACGCGAGCTGGAGAAGATCCAGTGCCTTAAACCACTGCCTCCGACGGTCAGGAGGAATTCATACAATAGTAGTAATTACATGTCTAACTCTCGTCAAGTGTTCATATTTTAGATGGAAAAATCTAAACAATAATTTAGACAAATTAGTTATTTAAAAAAAATAGACACAATGTATCAGCTGTTTCTAATCGAAAGTAGCTGTCCCTACCCCTGGTCCCTAAAGTTCTTTTTTTTAATACTGTAGATCTATTTTGAAAAAACCCCAAAACATCTTCAACCAACCAAAGGAATTTTATCTCATGAACACCATCCAGATAGAATTATACTGCTATGAACTGCTGGCCATTGTAATGGGCCTGCAGTCACGCATGCGTCATGCCTGGACCTTAGAAACTGAAAAAGTTGCATGGGAGTCAACGGAGCTAAATTTAAAACGTTTCAATTTCAATCTGAATCTCCATGAAATGTTCCGGCAGGGTTTGTGTATTTAAAATATAATTTTCACCATCAAGAAATGTGTTATTTGTTCAAAAATGTCATGGGTACAAGACTAAAGCCAGTCAATATAAGTTAACTGCCGTAAAGTATTGCTCAAAGAGGGAGCAAAAGGCAGCGGGAGTAACTTTGATGACAGTGTTTGAGTGTTTTTATATGTATTTGTACTAGCCTACTATAGTCATATAACTTAATCTACCTACCTGAAAATGTGACACACAGACATATAGGTTAATACATTTGTCATGTCTTTATTTGGCTATTTCATGTTTTTATTGATTATGTTTCCGTCATAGGGAATATTATAATATAGGGTTAAATAAATAAATAAAATCAAATAAGCTACCATATTTCAACCCAAATATTGTGGTCACTATCAAAACTGTGGATTTATCTCCTGAATTTTGTGAAAAAATGTCAGCCCCCAATTTCAACAGATTCTGTAGAATCACCCATTTAAAATATACTGTAGTAATTTGTTGGTAATTTGCCTATACTATACATTCCTGTGCATTGCTATGCTCTTTTTTTAAAGACCTGAGTTACAATTTATTGATTATCCAGAATCCCTGTCCTGAGGCTGGCGCTTCCTTTCTCTCTAAAATAAGCTTCTGGTGGATCACAAGGTAAGACAAAATCTAGTATCTTGATAGCATTGTGTGACCAAAATGCAAATTTCAGGAGGGTAGGGCAGAAAGTTGATACATTTAGAAAATGAGTTCCCATCCTGGTACACACACACACACACACACACACACACACACGTTTGTGTATATGTGTTTGTGTATGCATGATATTATGTGATATATTTGGATTATTTTATTAGAATCGTCATACAATGCATACATTTTTGAGTCCCACAACAACATGTACTTCTAAATTATACACCTTTTTGTGTTTATTTTTTAATGCATGCATTCTACTATTCCCTAATTCCTGTCAGGCTGATGGCAACGGGTTACAAACGTCCTTTGGAGGAGAAGGACCTGTGGTCCTTGAACCCAGAAGACTGCTCCCAGATAGTGGTTCCTCACCTTGAACGATGTTGGCATGCAGAATGCCAAAAGGCCAACAGGTCAGGAGATACATCTGGGGCAAAAAGCTCAAATAGCTATAGTGCATTGCGGGTTGATGTCAGTCGCAAAACGGGGCCAAAGCAGTGCACTCTTTACCAAAACCTAACAACAAAGCAACTGAAACTCATGGAGCGAAGCTCCAAGCAGGTTGGCTGGGGTGATTTTGCTGGGAGGGGGATGGGAATAGAAGGAGAAAGAACACCCACACACGCCACAGTGTGTGTGGAGCTCCGTCTGGGGAGTGGTTAATGTTTTTGGCTGTGTCAGAGAGGCTTAAGCTTCTCTGACACCTATAGTATAACATCGCTCATTATAACGCTTATACTCAACGACGCACGTACTAGCTAAAACAAAGTATCACAAAATGAGCTTGAGCCGTAACCATGGGGAAAACACCTCCCCCTCCTTTCTACATCTTGTAGTGTTCGAATTCAAGCCGAAACAGGATGTTCACTCAGTTTCAAGGAGAAATGACATGTGTAACCACCAGACATAGCTTTGCATGGATTGTGATTGTTGTATATTATATTGATAACATGTACTGTTACCAATATATCCATGACTGTTACACAGAGGTGATTTCTCAGCTCTCATCAACCTCCCCTGCCGATTCTCTGAAATTGAAATTATGAACTTTTATTAATATTTAATTATTTAATTATATATAATTCCTAAGATAAAAACGTCATTGTTAAAGGTGCTATATGTAACAATGAGCATTTATAATGGGTACTGCAGTCCAAAGTCACAATATTGGAGACAGTTGTCTCCACCCGCCCCCTCCTCCCCAGACTTGAAGCTCACACGTGTTGCCAGGTTGAGGACACTGAACGAACACTAGCGCAAGACGAGCCTAGCGCAACATTATATGAGACAAGCGCAAGATTAACACTAGAACCGCTGTGAGGGGGTTATTTTGACCGCTAGTAAATATAATTTTTTTAGTAAAACTCTCAACCAAGTTTCAACATCGCCCTTTCATGACTTTACCTAAATATGTCTTGTTGTGTAATGGTATCGGAAAACGAGGTTACAAGCAATGCTGTAAACATGATCTCCGCTGTAGCTGAGAGGCTGCAGTTAAACTTTTATCCAGAAGGCGTCGCAAAGGTGCAGGTTTACTATAAGACTAATAATGAAATCTATAGCAGACTAGACAATTACTAATCTGAAGCAATTGCACTTGGACCAAAATAAAAAATATTATTATGAAGTATGTTTAATAGAATATTTATTTAAATTGAGTTACTACTCAATTCCCAGTGATTAACCACAATAACCCTTTGCAGGCTATAGGTCTGAACACCTGAATGTCATATATATATATATATATACATATACATATATATATATATATATATATATATATATATATATACATATATACATATATACATATATATACATATATATATACATATATATATACATATACGTATATATACATACATATATACATACATATATATATATATATGTAAACTGAAGGCCTTGCCGAAACATCTGGGCAATGTTTCAGAAATGTCCATATTTGTATACATATTATTTTCTTTGATCTTTGATCCAAGCACATAAACTAGTAATGCAAAGGTAATTATTTTTTTCACTGCCTTTATTTCATATTTGTTTGTTCTCAATATGTTCATAGTGCTGACAAAGAAAATGACCTTTTGTGCCATCATTTTAATGTGCCGAGGTGCTTTTATGTACTGAAATGAGGCCAATTAAGAACCATATTTTTTTCATTGTAACATTTTTCTTTTGTTTTCTTAGGCCAGAAGAAAATACGATGTACTCCTCTAATCGTGGTTCAAGTGTTGAGGGCAAGGAAGGCCGGCAAGCAGATGAGTCTGAGATCCTTATCGTCAAAAACCCTCTGAAAACGAGCAAGCCGTCCCTTTTCTGGGCATTATGCCTGACCTTTGGTCCCTACTTCCTCATCTCCTCTCTCTACAAAATGATCCAGGATGTCCTCATGTTTGTTGGACCTGAGATACTCAGGTAACTCGCTCTTTAGGTTGCCAATTCTGATATTTTTTGGTGTTTTATGTTATGTTGTGGCTGGGTAGAGCTTTTGTCCCATGCATAGGTTACCTTGACAACCGAGTAAGTTTAATAGCATACATTTTGTTTATATTTGTGTATATATGTTTCAAGCTTCAAGTTTATTTGTCATTACACAGTAACAAGTCATTGCTAATGAAATGCTTGGTTTTCATGCTCTCCAGAACATTGTAAGTCTACATCAAAATGGAAAAATAAAATAAACAGTAATTTAAAAAAGAAGTAAGAATGTTATATATAGAAATAAATAAGAAAAATATAATATGCAAATAGGGTAACTGTACAAGGTACAATGTACAAAAATATTAATAATATTGTGTAATATGTTATGATATCTATAATGATATGAAAATATTACATTCAATCATTGAAGAAGAACTAAACTCCCTGACTCATTTTTAGATACATTTTTACAATTCATACATTTTTTTAATTTGACTCAAGTCAAGTCCTGATCTTGGGAGACTTCAACATTCACATATACTCTCAACAGTGTGCCCTGACAAGACTTTCTCTCTTCATTAGACTGCTTGGCTTAAGTTAGCATGTCACTAGCCCCACACATGAGAAGGGACATACCTTGATACCTTGGACTCATCACAGGGGTTGAAATGGAAAACCTGGATATTCAAGAATGGAGAATCTCTGATTACAGAGCTATACTGTTTGGCCTCTGAATACAAAAATCTAACTCGCCTGATGACCTTTTGCAACCTAAAGAAAATTCATTCCAAGAGGCAGAATCCATTGCACACCACTAGACAACATCATGGCTGACACATGTTATATATGTTCAGCATCAACCAGCACAGAGTGCAAAGGAGTCTCAGATAGTGATGCACCAATCGATTGGCCACCGCTCATTATCGGCCGATATATGCCATATTTAATGGAAGATGAGCGAGAGCGATTTACAAAATAAATGCCACGGGATGACCGAAGCGTTACATATTCAAGCGATTGCAGCCACAGTACTTACATGTCAACATAGTTTCTACAGTGGAAAGCAAAATGAGGCTTTCTTGAAACCTAGACTTCATAACAACGATGTCCACTGTAGCTGGACCCCCAGTCTGAGCTCGTGAGTGAAGCCGTTGACAGCGCTCCTTTCATGGGCACGGATTTCACAAAGAGTTGGTGTGTTGCACAAATACAGCTCTGCTCTAATTTGTAAGTTCTGGCATAGATAGGCTATATTAATCGTGAAACTGTATACGCTAGGGCTGTCGTGCTAACCGCAATGTTGCAATACTGCGCTATAGGCCGTGGGTTAGCCCCGACAACGATATTGCGGTTGCTACCCCATCCACAGACTACTATATAATGAAACAGCAAATAATTCTTGCTAAACTGCCAGGTACATAGTTAAGCAATAGTCAAAGTGTTTTATTGATCACTTGCACAGTATAACACAGGGTCATTCTAGGCAGTGAAATTCTTGTGACATGGCAAGCTCACAATACGTACAACATCACAGAATAAGGGTAACAAAAAGTTACGAAAAATATACATAATAAAAAATATACATAAGATAAATAAACACTAGCATTATAAGTATAAAAGTATAAAGTATAAAGTGGAGGAGTGCCGATAGATATGTACATTAAATTTGGTTGACCAGGGCATAATTTTCCAGTG
Organism: Trachyrincus murrayi; assembly: GCA_900323305.1. Classification (NCBI taxonomy): domain Eukaryota; kingdom Metazoa; phylum Chordata; class Actinopteri; order Gadiformes; family Macrouridae; genus Trachyrincus; species Trachyrincus murrayi. The sequence goes on along the minus strand of OOFB01032771.1, from coordinate 1,199 downwards.
ATCAATATGATCAATAGGTTAGTGTTACTGGTTGAGAAGCCTGATGACTTGTGGGAAAAAACTGTTTGTGAGTCTGGTAGTCTGGTTTGTGAGTCTTTTCCGTGCTTCGTGTGGTAGATACCTTGCAACCGATGATGCGCTCTGCTGTCTTCACCACCCTCTGGAGGGCCTTACGGTCAGCAGTGGTGCAGCTGCCGTACCATGCAGTGATGCAGCCAAAGAGGATGCTCTCAATGGTGCACCTGTAAAAGTTAGTCAGGGTTTTGGCAGACATGCCAAACTTCTTGAGTCTCCTCAGGAAGAATAGGCGCTTTTGGGCAGTTTTCACCGCCAAGTCCGCTTGCTTGGACCAGGTGAGGTCATTTTTGATGAACACACCGAGGAACTTGAAGCAGGAGACTCTCTCTACTAGTCTCGTCTGCAAACTTGAAGATGACGTTGGAGCTGTGTGTGGCCACACAGACATGCATGAATACCTACATGAATGCATGAGTACCCAGCCCTGAGGGGCTCCGGTGCTCAGGGTCAGTGCAGAGGATGTGAGGTTGCCCATTCTTACCACCTGGGGTCTGCCCGTCAGGAAGTCCAGGATCCAGTTGCAAAGGGAGGTGTTAAGACCCAGGATCCTGAGCTTGGGGACGAGCTTAGTGGGCACAATAGTGTTGAATTCTGAGCTAATCTATAAACAGCATCCTAACGTATGTGTTTCCCTTATCCAGGTGAGAGAGGGCGGTGTGGACTGTCAGGGTGATGGCGTTGTCCGTAGACCTTTTGGGGCGGTATGCAAATTGAAGGGGGTCCATGGTGTCAGGAAGGGTGGAGCAGATGTAGGCCGTGGGTTACCCCCGACAACGACATATCATTTTCCAGTATGATCCAATATGATCAATAGGTTAGTGTTACTGGTTGAGAAGCCAGAAGGCTTGTGGGAAAAAACAGTTTGTGAGTCTGGTAGTCCGTGCCCGAATGCTCCGGAATTGTCTACCAGATGGCAGCAATGTGAATAGTCCAAAGCCTGGGTTGCTGAAGTCTTCTGTGATTTTCCGTGCTCTCCTAAGGCATTGTGTGTGGTACATGCCTTGCACGGAGGGTAGATGGCAACCGATGATGCGCTCCGCTGTCTTCACCACCCTCTGGAGGGCCTTACGGTCAGCAGCGGTGCAGCTGCCGTACCATGCAGTGATGCAGCCAGAGAGGAT
>OOFB01032753.1:0-11189 GCA_900323305.1 Trachyrincus murrayi | reverse complement strand
TCTCCGACAACGACGAGAAGGCCTACCTGGAGGAAGTTGCTGATCTGTCACTCTGGTGCCAGGACAACAGCCTCCTCTTGAATGTCACCAAAACTAAGGAGCTGATTGTGGATTTTAGGAGGACATAACAACAGAGGACGTACTCACCACTGGGGATTAATGGGACTACTGTGGAGAGGGTGAGCAGGTATAAATACCTGGGAGTCCACATCACCGAGGATCTCACATGGTCCACACACACAGACACTCTGGTGAGGAAGGCAAGGCAGCGCCTTTACCACCTCAGGCAGCTGAGGAAATTTAAAGTCTCCCGGAGGATCCTTCAGTCCTTCTACTCTGGAGCTGTGGAGAGCATCCTGACAGGAAGCATCACTGCCTGGTTTGGCAATAGCTCCGCTCAGGATAAGAAGGCCCTGCAGAGAGTAGTGCGTTCGGCTGAACGCACTATTGGAACTACACTCCCCACCCTGCAGGACTTCTACACCAGGAGGTGCAGAACCAGAGCCTGCAGGATCATTGAGGATCCTCACCACCCCAACAACGGACTGTTCCAGCTGCTGCGGTCAGGCAAGCGCCGCCATAGTTTCTTTCCTCAGGCCATCAGGACTGTGAACTCTGACCTCACCAGGGCCCCCACCTAGACCCACACACTCCCCCTCTTATACACACACACACACATACACACACTTAGGTAATGACTACACATAATTTATATCATATATACATACATACAATTTCTTATATTTATATTTTGTTAGTGTAATATTGTGCTCTGTAAATGTAAATATTGTAAATATTGTGCTCTTACTGTAAATATTGTGTTGGTTTTTATAATGTAAATAGTGTAAACGTTTGCACATTTCTGTTGAGCATTGCCACTTTTTCATTTCACTGCACACCCCGTGTATGTATGTGACGAATAAACATCTTGAATCTTGAATAAACTGAGAAAGCGCTTCTCCAATCTCTGATTGTTGTCATTTTAGAGACTAGATTAGACTATGTAACTATGAAAAATAAAAAACACGGGCTCAGAGAGTGGTAAAGATATAACACTTAGAGATTTATTTTAACAGAGTACAAAGTAAATGTATGAATACATGCAATCTGGAGTTAGTTCATGAAGTAACTGCCTGAGTCCTGAGTGGAGGCTTATATCCAGTTCTTATCTCAGACAGATCCATTCCTAAATTGACAGATTTATTCCTAAGTCTTTTCCATGCAGTTTCACAATTTAGCTGTGGACCATCTTGGCTGTTCAGACGTTGCCGTCCACACATTCCTGTGCTAGCTTCTCCTTTCGAGATAAGGCATCTGCTCAGTGTCTTTGACTGTTCTTATCTCTGTACTACTCCTTGTTGTTGTTGTCCATGAGTTGTTGGGCAGATTACAAGGTTTATGCATGACAGTTTTACTCTTAATTATATAAAAGATTAGAGGGTATTTCCAACACCTCCCGGCAAAATCACCCTGGCCAATCAGCTTGGAGTTTGGCTCTTTGAGATTCAGCTGCCTTGTTGTTGTTGTTGTTAGCCTGAAGAGCTACACAAGATTTTACAATGGCTGCCAGCAATGAATACCAGTCTACGGATCAAATGAGGACTAACTTCAGCAAAGTCTTACCGAGTGGAAGGAATGACGGATATTTATTTGAGCCTGAATACACAGAAGAGGAAATCTTACAGCGGAGATGGCAGCAGGCAAATGTGCAACAGTGTATTCAGAGTCTCTCATTCAAGTAATAAAGTATTGCTGCATGGACGTTTGACAAATCGTTTTTACAGCTATGTTTACAAATGCAGTATTACCATTACTAAACCAGTAATTGTTAGTTTAACCAGCCATCACCACACAGCTTATTGAGCCTGGAAATCAGAGATGGAGCAATTAAATACTTCCGTTAATGACAGATTACATAACGTTGTGCCTAGATGTAAAAGAGTATAGGCCTACTAGACTGTATGTTTCCCTCCCTTCATCGGTTCAATCAGTAGCCTTCTAGTGACACAATTAATTCCACTTCTCGAAGGTTTAGGTAAGGAATAAACCACGACGGGGGTATCCCGTTATTGGAAAATATTGTATGACGGGGATGGTGATGACAAACCGGGGTGGTTTATTCCGCTTATAGGCTACCACAGTTACAAACTGTATATTAGTTACTTCCATCTATAGTAGGCTATTGGTGGGTTTTTAATCAGCTGAAATTAAAATAGGCGGAAACATGTGGTCGACAGTTCTATTTGACCGAAATCTAACCCTCAAAACGGTCGTGTTTACACTGTGAATGTTATATGAAGAAAAGTGACAACTATGCTACTACACCAGCGGAGGGCAGCAATACGCCGTCGACGATGCTGCAAAGTCAAAGAAGACCAGTCACCAGAGTGCAGACAGACACTGGTCCAAGCATTTTCAGCTAAACTGTGAGTTTCTATTTCCCCATTATTTTGTCACAGACCCGCTATCATCGGGGCTGTTTTAGTTAAAAACGTGTTCTTTTTTCTCCCTCAACATCACTACACTGCTTCGTAACAGACGTGTTATTTGTGTCATATGAGGTTCAGGGGGAAACAAGGATTATCACTTTCTGTGTCGCGTTAGATGCCATGATGTCCATAAATGTCTGTACATTTAAAAACGCTGTCTTCTAGTTAAAATGTTATTCCCACTATGCGGTGAACGCTGTCCCATACGGTACTCTAGTCATCAGGATAGTCCCATTTAGCTCCATTGGAGATTGTTGTATCTTGGAGCCGTTTTGGCGAGCAAGGGCAACGAGTTGCAAAGTACAAACTTCTGCGAATATTCGGGTACTTGTATTCTACACACACCGCATCTGGATAGGGCAGGATATGCTCCGTTTGCTTACAAGCGATACTTGTATCGCGCTATACCCAAAAATGTATGTATAAAACAAACATGGCGACCGACTTCCTCGTTGGAAAAACAGGGCTGCGGACGAATAGTGTTTTTTGCTGAGGAAGGTTCCTAACTGAATGAATGACCCGGACGTATCTACGTGGCAGCCATGATAAGAGCTGGTCCAATTCTCTAAATGCTAAGGAAAGGTGCTTCAGTGCTTGCTTTCTTATCTCCTTTAGCATAGAGTACACTGAACCATCCTTTACGAAAGGAGATAATGCCGTCCCAGAATTCCTTGCGGCAGCAAAATTTAAAGCGACGCGCCGTTCACGAAAACAAACGATCAACATGACCGACAAGGGACGCAGATCATCATAAATATGAGTGGACAGGAGGGTGAGAGTGACAACCATTGTCAATCTGACAACCATTTCGTCTGGTTGCAACCCGCAGTCTGAGGTCGACCCGCAGTCTCAGGCAAGGAAGTTACGTGACAATAATAAAAGAAAATAATTCGCGTCACGATTTTAAGTACTAAGCATCGGTCCCTGGAAACAAAAAATATATTTTGTTAAGAACTGCAGTCTTTGTAAACATTTTCGGCTCGTTTTGTAAGAAACACACGTACAAAGAAACTACTGTTGTCCTATAGTAAGAGTAATATGTAGGCTATCTAAAAATAAAAATAAACATTAACGTATTTACATTATGTAACTACTCTTATATTATGATTATACAGTACAGTTGAGGGGTACACATGTACATTGATATCTAAGTTATGCTTATAATGTGATATACAGATCTACATGATAAGTTATACCTACGATATGATATCCATACAATGCACACCTGAAAATGTATTACAAAAAACCTGAGAGAATTAGTCAACCCCGGGCTCTCTGAACGATTATTCGACTTTTAGCCCGAATACAAATAGTTTTCACTGATAAACACAATGTCCCAAATCTGAAACATGGTTGTAAATAGTTACTTTATAGGGTCTACATGATAATCCGTCCAGGTTTGGTGGATCCAAGTACTGTGGTTTTCATTCTAGACCTGATCTCATGTGGACTACATGTCTACTACAGGTGAAACTAATCAATTTTATAGCTTTTTAGACAAAATTCACAAATCTTTTGGGGGCTACATGGTAATCCAGTATTTATTCCGGATTTCTTGTCCTTGTTCTTCGTCTTCATCATTGTACGTGATTACACAACATTTAGGTCCGACCGTGCATTGTGATTGGTCGAGTGCCTAACTAGCCATGCCAATATTCAAGATATATCAATGGGTATTCCACCTGTGAAAGTCTCACTCAGCTATGTTTACATTCCATTGAAATATTGTGTAATTTTGTAATGCAAACAATATAATTGCATATAACATTTTAACCATCCATTTATTCCATCCATATAAAACATTTGATGAATGGCTTGTCGGTAAAGAAGATTACACAACAGAGGAGATGACGAAAAGAAGGAGGTGCACATCGGTGTCAAGTGATGACCTGGATGAACTGGAAAAAAGTAGAAAGGAATCCACTACAACTAGTAGGTGGGCTGTCGGCTGCTTTAAGGACTGGTTGGACGGGAAGGGCAAAACCATTGACCTAAAAACATGCAAGAAGACCCAGTTAAACACCATCCTCCAGCAATATTATGAGGCAGTGCGTACCAAGAAGGGGGAATTGTTCAGCTTAACTACTTATCATATTCTCCGCAGTGAGCTGAACCGGCATTTAAATCAGCCCCCTATCAGCCGTTCACTATGCCTTACGAAGGACATTGAATTCAGATCATCAAACAGTGTATTCATGGACATGGTCAAAAGAATACGATTAAGGAAAGAGGGGAGAAAAATGACAATTCACCATCCCGCAATCACTGATGCTGATATGGAGAAGATCATGAGCTCAAGTGCCATGGATACGAGCCACCCGAGAGGACTGCTCAATAAAGTCTGGTTCGACATCCAGCATCACTTTGGACGCAGGGGCAAAGAGCGCAACAGAGAGCTGAAACCCAATTCGTTCATTGTAAAGACAGACAAAAATGGTGTAAAATATTGCAGCAAGTTTTTCAACAAGGAAACGAAAAATCACATAGATCCGCAGGAGCAAGGCGGAGAAACCCGCCAGAGGTTTATGTTCGAGGAGGCCGGGAACCCAAGGTGTCCAGTGGCCTCCCTTGAAAAATATCTGGAAAAACTACCGCAGGACGCCAAAGCATTCTATATGAAACCAAAAACATATACACCAGCAGCCGGGGAACCATGGTACAGGAGCTGCCCCTTAGGACTGATTAAGCTGGGATCAATGCTAACCAGAATATGTAAGGAAGCTGGAACCACTGTTTACACGACCCGCAGCCTGCAGATTACAAGCGGGCTCAGGTAGGACAATATGAGAATGAATTTGTAGCCGATAATAAAGAAAATGTGCTGTAATATATTTTATATAGCACTTTTCAAAACATCAAAGTGCTTTACCCCACTGCAAAAACACACTCTTTATTCCATTTGCACATACAATATCAAAGTGATATTATAGTAAGACATAAATGTAACCGATAGTGGGCAGGCTTATGGGGATAGTGGGCATACTTAACAGCTTCCACCAGAGGTGGCCACCACGGGACTCAAATCAAGTGGGCGTATTCATCATCTTGCGTAGTTTTTTCTCTTCTTTCTTCGGTGAAACTTGAGCTCATTAAACACGTTACATAAAGATTAGACTCACAAAGCAGACTTTAGATTAACAATCTAAAGACTTATAGACATGCTCAAATCTGGGTGAACGGGCGTTTCACATTCTTTTGCTTCATATTTGTTTTACCAATCATACTACTGGAGGCAGGGATCTGTAAGCACAACATTTTCTATCAACAAGGAACAGAAACTCGGCCAGCACTAGTAAACTGTAAAAAGTGTCTGTGAAGGTTTCAAATCAACACCGTGTAGACTGGCCACTGTAGAATGCTAATCCTCTTCTGAAAGCTTCATCCACTCACGTGAGTGAGTTTCTCTTCGATAGAATATCTCCATAACGAAACAGGAAACAAGGTATAACTCCACCCCTTTCAGTTTTTGGTTTCCGGCCCAGGCTCTGTGCCTTCTCCCCCAGAAGTTCTGCTATAACAGTAGGGCTGCTTTACATAAACATAAAACAAGACATTTATTTTTTATTTTTTTTTAATTAGGTTTTATTGTTACAGTCTTATTCGTTCTATTATTAAAATTGTAAGTCATTATTTCATCTAAAAGAAACATTCTATTTCAGGACAGTCAGAAGTTTAAAGGTATGTCCATTATGCCAGGGGACATACACTATGCTGGGATGGCATCTCATACATAAGCATGACATCCAGAATGCCCAGGAAAGGACATGGCTGGTGGGTCTGGCCAATGGCAGGGTCAACTGCAACAAGGAGCCCTGCCCCGTGCCCACCTGTCCCCACACCGCCCAAAACCTCAACCGGCATTTCCAGAGCCATTGGGAGGTGAGCCTGCAGGATAGGGAAGACTTGATGGCCCAGCTCAAACGCACCGTAACCATCAGGATGCTGGCAGAGCTGAGGGCTACCAACCCCAGGCCCCGCCTCAGGTCTACCCTGGACCTGGAAGCCTCCCAGTCCCCCCCTGCAGACCCCCCTCGTCCAGACAAGCCTTGTGCAGACGCTGTCTGGCAATTGAAGGTAGAGGGGGACCTGGAAGACCCCCCGTCCCCCCCTGTAGACCCCCCTCGTCCAGAGGAGCCTTGTGCAGAGGCCTTCTGCCGGTGGCAGGCAGAGGCCTTGGCTAAGGTTGTCCAGGAGCTGGACGAAACAAGGGCCTTGATCGCGAAGGTGACTCAGATGTACGAGGCCCTCGCCAGGAAGAGAGACCTTGATGCAATCAATATGAGGAAAGCTAAGAGGGCCCATTCCACAGCCACCACCTCTCCAGAAGAGCAACCCCAGGTGGTGGTGGAGGAGGCTCCAGACCCCTCCAGCCCAACACCGGACCAGAGGATGTTCCCTGATCGTATCCCCTCTACAAGTAAGAGACAGTAATTACACCATAATAAAGTAATTACACCATAATAATAACTTTAGCGAGACTGTACTTCTATCAGTCCATATCTCATCAACACTAATGCATTTCATCATGTGTTCCACAGACAAGCTCGTGACAGAGTGCCAGTATCACACGCCGGGGGGAGTCCACTGTAAAAGCAAAGCAAAACGCAGGTCTGCAAAACCAACAGAGGGGGGGTCCCTGTCTCCTGGCAGCACCCCGGAGGAGGCCGTCCCGTACCAGGAGTCTGAACCCCTCTCAGAGGAGGAACTCCAGATGATGGTAAATAATGTTGCCTGTGCGTCAAATAGAGCCTGTTTCCCATTCAGAACAACTGATGAGCTACATGTTTACATAATTTCTGCTTGTGTTTTTCCAAACAGGGAGCCAGCAAAGAGAAAGGGACACAGACCATGGACAAAAAGCCCCTACCAGCCATCATGCCCATCAAACAGCTGCATTTACGGATCACCCCCATAAACATGTCCCACCTCAAAATTAATTAAATTGTCGCATCCCCTCACACCTTCACCCTGAGTGTGTTGAATCAAAAACCACCACAAAAAGACTGAGGATGAAAAAACGCCATAAGAGCCAAGAGGGGCCAGCTGTCTTGATGTGACATGTTTTTTGATATGTTGTGTTCAGCAGCACCGTATAGATTCCAAGGGCTCTTGACTGATAGGGGCCCTCAAAACATATTTGAAAATAAGGTTCACTTTTTTATTATATTCCAGTCATAAATTATTTTAGTGATTCAAATCATAGTAAGATAGTAAGATATTCATTAACTAACATACATTTTCTTGGCAAGAAAGATTTGGCACTTATCACTTAACCATGTCTCCCTCAAAAATAAAATCAGGCTGACAGAAAAGACAAAGAAGCCAAACAAGAAATAGAAAAACAAGGGTGACAGTATGTCCTGCAATTTTTCTCAAAGAAATGTGGGTTTAACAATGTGTGTTGCAAATTAACACATTGCTAATTCCATAGACATACACTGGCTAGTTAGCATGTCATAGTCTATTCATTACTGCTACCTATTGGACATATAGGCTACTTATTATGACATAAATAGAATGGCAAATACCCAACATGCATTTTAATCATTATACAGTATGATTTTAATTAGAAGCCAAATGAGGCTGCATTATAACATGTGATTTCACACATTTAATGTCGCTGTTTGAAGCTTTTAGCTGAAATTGAATACATATAGGCACTTTTAGCATGATTGTATGCATACCAAATAAGTTTCCCCTTGATGTTGCCTGGCCTAGATACATCTTCTTTACCCCCGTCACCATGTACCCATACCTCAGCAAATGACCCAGCCCCACTCCCTACCAAAGAAGGTGAGCAGCATTGTGTTAAATTACACTTAGCCAAGCTTGGCTTAATTGCAGGCTTTCTTTGGGAGTTTTATTTTATTATTATGAAAACTAAGGATTAATTTTTTCTATCTTTAATGTATCTTGTGTACATATTTGATGTAATATGTTAATGACATAAACGTTTTATAATGAAAGTTGTTCCATTTATTAGTTTTTCACTATTGCCATTCATGACATTCATTCATTGCACTCTGAATTATGGTGTTTACATTAATTCTAGAGTGTATCTGATGCTCAGTGTTGCATGTGCATAGCTCACGATCTGGGACTATTAGTAGCCTACAAATTGTACTAGGCCTAAGAGAGCTGAAAGCTTACAAATGTAGTTATTTTAAACTTTGAATGGATTCGTGATTCTAGCGAGGTGCGGTTACAGAAAATGTGCTGTGTTGAGGTAGTGGGACCCGTATCTCTGGTGGCTCCCCTGGCTATATTAATTATGAATAAGAAATGTTCCTTTAAACTCTGTGTGCTTTATAGAATTATGAATTACAATATGTAGGATAACATGCTCTTCTATATATATACTCGCTAGTGACTGTCACCATAATACTCATTCTCTGTCACTTTTCGATTTCGATTGAAATACAAGGAGGAAAAACGATGCGCCTTGGAATACAATAGTGTTGGATATAACCATATCAAGTTGTTCATTGCCATTATCTAAACCAATGAGACGATAGAAAGAAGTTGGAATTGCAGCCGAGTTATCTCGGAGCTAACCTGCTATTTATCAGGTTGGCTCCAGGTTAGGCTCACAGCATGAGTCGCCATGGTAACTGGACTGAGATTAGTCTAAGCTTGGTGTCTGAAACCGAAAATTCTGCCATTCACTGAATTCTGACTTAACATATCTGGTTAACCTGCAAATCCAGCTTCTTGTAACAGGGCCCAGTTCTTCAACAGGTTTGACATGGGGGCTCATTACATATAACCTTTAGGCCTATTTAACCAGATGAGACTCATTAAGATTAAAATATCTTTTTCAAGAGCGACCTGGCCAAGAAAGCAGCATAAAACAGGGCTACATACATAAAACTTAGGGGGGTTACATCACTGTTACATAAACAACACAAAAAAGGACAATAGGCACTCATACACAAGCATACAGGATCATTGTTTTGTTTTATTGTCTGCTGCTGTTATGACTAACTTTCCAACAGTTATACGTTATAAGTACTTACATAATATCTGCCAGGCTATACATAATTGATCAGTATTAATGTAGTCAGAGCAAGTCAGAGGAGATGGCTTTGAAATTAAAATAATCACTGAGAAGTGAAGGTGTACTAATGAGTTTAAAATAAATATTTGGTAAACCATCATCAGGGGATGGGTGCTTTAATTTAGTTTTTCAGATTCCATTTGTTTTTGTACGACATAGGATGTCGTAGCAGTAGGCTCCCTGATTCATACCCCTGTCCAGGTGGTGGCGGTAATGCACCAAAAGTTGGTTGCGCATCACCATAACATTCAAAAGAAGAACAGGTATCGCACAGCCATTACCCATGCGTACTAGCCTGCCTCTCAGACCCTTCCTGCGCGTACACTATCAGCCAAACTGTGAGTATTTCAAAAACATTTGCAGCAAACACCCCTTTCACAACCAAATAGACAAATTCAGTCGAACTGTAGACAATACGACTATTTTATGATTATTTTCTGGGTCATATTAGCTGGCGCTACCTTCGAGACTTTACTACACCGTTTCGTAACCGGTGTGTCTTTTGTGTTGAGGTTCAGGGGAAAACAAGGATTCCGTCGTCGTTTACTGCTGTCTACGCCATTTTACAGCATTTCGGTAATGCCATGCATTTTGTTTACAACAAGGAAGACGATTATATATGTCTTTTCCTAACCACTTTCCTTGACCTTTATGGAAAACGTCATGAGGTCAAGGAAAGATGTGGGGGGTTGCGGAAGGTTGGAATTTAAATTAAAAAAGGAATATAGGCTACCAGTCACAAAAGTGAAATTAATGGTTAGTATGATTGTTTACATGATGATCTCCTTGTCGGTCATGTTGATCGTTTGTTTTCGTGAACGGCCGAACGGCGCGTCGCTTTCAATTTTGCTGCCGCAAGGAATTGTGGGACGGCATTATCTCCTTTCGTGTACCCTATGCTAAAGGAGATAAGAAAGCAAACACTGAAGCACCTTTCCATAGCTTTTAGAGAATTGGACCAGCTCTTATCATGGCTGCCACGTAGATACGTCCGGGTCATTCATTCAGTTAGGAACCTTCCTCAGCAAAACACACTATTCTACCGCAACCTATATTTTCGTAGTGGTTTTCGCGGATCTCGATCTGCGTTCAGTCATGTTTACTAAATCTCTAAATATGTCTTCATTTTCAATGATGGACATCGCAAAAGTTGCTCAGATGTTTACTTTGACGGACATGGGATGTGCATTTCGCCTGATGTATGCGGAGTAAATAACGACGGCGTGTCCCGTTAGAAAATAATGTAGCTACAAATGTAGGAAATGTATTGGACAATAATTTACTAACTTGCCACCACTTACAGTTACCAACAATGGTTAGATATTAGTGAAACTATACATAGTCTATACTGTTATTGTATTTGTCAGCGGCTTTATCAGCTGAAATAAAAAAATATTCTTCTGCGGTGCTTTGAGCGTATTGTTTTTGCATTGTCATGGAAATATCTGGTCGATAGTTGTTTTTTGTTGGTTTTGTAGCGCACAGATTGTGAACTGTTAAGAGCAGAGGTGTCCGTTTATTGAGAAATACTGCACACCCTTGGAACATTATTGACCAATCAGATCAAGTATTTAACTGCTGTGGTATAGACCTGGGCAGTGTGGTTCCACCCCGATTCCCCAATGTTAAACACCATTTGTAAC
>OOFB01032750.1:0-13040 GCA_900323305.1 Trachyrincus murrayi | reverse complement strand
TCACGCAGAGAACCATTCTTGACAGAATGGGGATGGAAGTTGTGCCTAATTGCTGAAGAGAACACGTATGTGTGTGTGTGTGTGTGTGTGTGTGTGTGTGTGTGTGTGTGTGTGTGTGTGTGTGTGTGTGTGTGTGTGTGTGTGTGTGTGTGTGTTGTGGGGGGGTCTGGGGGGGGGGGGGGGCGTAATAGGGCCAATGGTGGAGCCAAGACAGCCCACATTTAATAATTCATCCAATGCCAGCAGCAACAAATGAGAATGCGACCAGGGTGCAGGAAGACAGCTACCTCTGTGCGATCTGTTCCGTCGCCTCCTATTATCATCACACGCCAAGCCAACTTAGGACACACTTCTCCACAATGAAGTCAAGCCAATAGCATAGCATTTAGCACGGGACGCACGTAGACTACACCTGAGATACCTACACCTACACACACACACACACACACACACACACACACACACACACACACACAGACATAGGCCTACACAAACACCGAGTAAAGAAAGACACAGGACGTTCATTTTTAAAGGCGCCACACGTGCTGTTGGTCCTCCTGTCCCAATACAGTTTGCGCTTTAACGGCTCGCAGGGGAGTCACGTGACTCGGTTACCCGACAACTTGTAGTCAGTGGCGGACAATTTCGGGTTGAGCGGATCATCTTACCGTATCGGTTTACCGATTTCACACGTTAGTTGTGTAGGCCTAACTCCGGGAGTCTGTTTATTAGAGCAGGAAAATAATACCATAGCCTACTGAATATATCTCAAGTTTCACTGGATAGTTGGCTAAGGGGAAACGAACGGAGGGCGAGTGTTTTGTTAGGCCTACTTTAATTTCTTCCTGGAAGTAGGCCCAGCCATTTAAAAGAAGATAGGCCTACCGAGTTCCCCTATTCATGTACATTTTCTAAAATACCTCTTCAGTTAAGTGATAAACATATAAGCAGTTTGTGGGCTTCCTGTTCCCACCCAATAGACCCTTTTCACAAAGGGTCATCATAGGACAAACACTGGCGTCGCTCATAACACTAATTATGGGTCTTTTCCTTTTATGTTCCAGGGCACATGGTCCATGTGTTATCTTCACTAGTGTAGTCTCCTACCCGGGCCCTGGTTCATAGAAGTAGCAGATTCATAATTAGTGTTATGAGTGACACTTCTGTGAAAAGGGTCTATAGCCTATTCCTTGAGTATGGAGCCTTAAAACCCCAAAGATTATAGCTACAGGCTATAATCATTGGGTGTTTATATTAGGAACACTCACAGAGAAATTAGTTATGGACAACTGCTTTAGTCCTGATGGTGTGGGCCTAAAGAACAGTATTATACACCCCATTCATTATTCAGGCGATCTCCATTATCAAAGTGCTCAGAGATATACGGCGAAACCGGCCAGGAATAACTGTCTGTGGCGTGATTTCCTCCCTACTAGCACTTAGGCGGTCAGGAGCACATGAACACACGGTCGTCCTACAGTCTGCTGAACATCATAATCCTCTCTAGGAGAATGCAGTTGCAGTGTAGCCACACAATGGAGTCCGCTGAAAGGAAGTAAAAAAAAAAAAAAAAAAGAAAAAAAAGATAGAACTGAAGGATGAAAAAAAGGTGTAATAAAAAAAAGAAAGTAAACAATGGTAATGAAACAAAGCACAGAAAGGGGAGAAATAATGAATTAAGTGGGAAATGTAAAAAAAGAAAGAAAAAAAAGAGGCATGGTGAATTTAAAATGGAGGTGTGAAAAGAAGAAAGGTTTAAAACAGGAATGTAATATGACAGATAAAATTTAATAAAGAAATAAGAAACTGGTATTGAGCAAATAACTTGTTCAGTCACGCAACATTGTCAGCCATCCACTTTTTGTCCACCAAGGAGAACCCCTCCTGACCGGCTAGGCTTGACACTAAGTTTCCGTGACAACACAGAGAGAGAGAGAGACAGAGAGAGAGAGAGAGAGAGAGAGAGAGAGAGGCTCCACATCCGCTCTGCAGATGTGGATATGTTTAGAAACACCTCCTGGCTCCTGAAGTGTTGCTGCTGTGCTAAAATACACCACGACACAGCATGGGGTCAACATGATGACTTCACATAAAATATATGGTGTCATCATGCTTGTGATTAGAATGTTTCAACAGTTCACCGTTATGTTCATAAGTGTTTGCTCTCTTCTTTTCACAGGCCGCGCACGCACACACAAACCCCCCCCCCCCCCATGGGCCAAGTGCCCCGAGGGCTGCCCCTGGGCCGAATACACCAGGAACACAATAACCAAGCAGAGGCTGCAGACATCCTCCTCTCTGCAACAGGGATCAAAAGAGCTTTGAGCAACTAACTACATCTACTAATTATGATTATTGATTATCAACATTTCATCGTCATATCGAAACCAGTGAAAAGCTGGGGTCAAAATGGGTCTTTGGGCCTCAGTAGGAAGAATACAAGCTGGTTAAAGACTCCTCTTCAGGAAGCTTAGTTAATACCTGACATTATTGGGTTTATAAGGGAATTATAGACGCGAGGCAACTGAGTGTGTAGTGTTGGGAGCTGGTGGGATAACAGGGCAGGTTTTATTGCCTCGGGGTGTTCAGGCTCATTAGCATATCTGCAGGCATCTGCTTTTGGGAAGGCAGTGATAGGTTAGCAATTGAGGAATATTAAACAGATGTCCTCCAAACACTAGAAAAGACCCACAAAAAACCAAGTTATTAAAGTTAAAGTTAACCCCTCACGAAACAGATATTTGAAGCTCATTTGGTGTCACAAAAAAACACGTTGAAAAGTCAGCATTTCTTTTTGCCTTTGTATATTTTTAGGATTCCATTCGTGAGGCATAGCATGTTTTGTGAGCAAAGTGCACAATTCAAAGAAAAATTATTAGCCCAAAGGTAACTGTCCGCTCTATAGAGATTCACACAGCACAGCAGAATGGAACACACAATGGAATCTACCAAACACATTGGAATCTTTATTTCTGTTAACAGCGTTATTAAATATCAAAAAGGAATTGTTTCAGTACACATCAAAAATATGTTTTTCAATTATAAAACATTTGAACAAAAAGCTTAAATATATGGGAAACAATATAAATATAATATAATAGATAATACTGATAAAATAAAAAAAATGAATTCATCAATATTTAAAAAAAAGACTCTAAACTCTAAAAATTACTAAACACTTACAAGAGGAAATACAAAATATTTGTATTGGAGGGGGAAAACCATGACCCTATGTATCCACATGTATATAGATATATATCTATATACATGGTACTTATGTACTACTACTACTACTACCTAGTAACAGAACCAGAATCATTTTAGATCAATGCTTTCCTTCCTGATGCATGTAATGAAATGCAACAAGAGATCCTGGAAATCTCCTTCAGATGTCGGCGACATCTCCAGCTTAACCATGGCGCAGTTCTGAAAAAAAAGATTGAGTAAAGATTCATGCCAATCAACTACTAACTAATGACAACTGTAACCTTAAAAATATTAGCCTAATAATAATTCCAAGTGTGTACAAATTTGCTCGATTTGCACTGTCAAGACTGGACATTTGAACAGTAATTACTGATATTGTATATTGAGATTACATATCCTTTCTCAACATTTCTTAGCAAAATCAAAATAACTGACCACAATACCTGTTTGTACGCATTGTGTTCTTACCTTGTGCTTGTCGTTGTAAATGTCCAGGCTTCGGCGAAGCTTATATAGTTCCGTAGTGTTGTTAAACTTGTCGTCCAGGAGGACCAGTTTTACTTTGCAGAATATATCTTTCTATGAATAAAAAACACATGTTTTGATAAGTCACGGGCACATTCATGGACTTTTGGAATAATTTAAAAAAAAGGTTGTGGGGTGTTTGGGTGTGGCGTTCTAATTCTTAACTTGTCACCATACATTTGATAGATCATTAACGCCCAACAGAATGACGATAGGAAAACAAAACAATATCTGTAGTAACACAAAAGTAAAAAAAAAAAAAACACTATACGAGAGAACCATTGTGTGAACATCACACTGTTATTTATTCTGTCTGTTTTTCTATTAGTGAACAACACATTTATGTAATGTTCTGTGGTCATCACCTCGCAACTTTCCATTAATGGCACCATGGTCTTCAGCAGGGGCTAAAACAGGGAACAGAAAGAAAGACCATCAATGCATGAACATACATCTGCACCGCACTCGCTATGTGCAGTGACTAGACCACATCCAAATCTACTGCTAAACACAGTGGAAGAATACTGAAAAGGAGGATGAAATGAGAGGGGTGGGGGTTAGTAGGCTAGTCTAGTGGTTAGGGTGTTTGACTCCCAGGTGAAAGGTTGTGGGTTCAAACTCAACAATGTAGCAGTCTAAACCTGCCTGCGTCACTGAGCAAGGTGCTTATCCCCCTGCCTGCTCATCCACTGTCAAGTCACTTTGGACGAAAGCGTCAGTGGGCTCAATGACTAAATAGTACCGGTGAATATTTTAAATGAGCCACTCTTACCAAAGGGAGAGTCGCAGCAGAGCTATTGGTGAATCTGTGCATCTCTTTCAGCATCTTTATCCTGTTATCCAGCTGCTTGTGTGGCGCTGCACACACCAGCTGCAGGAGGGTGACCGCCGCCACAACCAGGAGCACCTTCATATTGTAGTTAACGGATCTCTTTGAGCAGCAGACGCCTCGATGGATAGTTCAGCGACACCTTTGTTCTGTTGCTGATCAGATGTTTGCTTGGAGGCCTGAGATGGTGATAAAGACTGGGGACATGTGGCTTATATACAGCACCGGCCCCACGCTCACTCAGGTTGTTAATATTTTTTTCTTCTTTTAAGAAAAAAAAAAATATATAGAGATGTGGTTTGATTAGCTACTTAACGGTGAATTCTCTGAAAAGCAGATAAAAAAAAAACCCAGATTAGCGTCAATATAATAAAACCCGCTCACAGCATCCTTAATACTCAGAATGAGAATTGAGAATGAGATAAGAGATACTGCCTTGTAAAGTCATTTATCGATGTGAACGGTGCAGCAGGAACATGACAACAGCAACCTAGTAATACAAACACCATTAAACTGCATCAAGAGCCAAGTATAAAGTCTCAGTCTAATAAAGGCTCCACCAAAAATGTAGATGTATTTTGACAGTCACACGGACAACATTCTGGGTTTTTATTTTTTTTTCCAATTAAGATCAAAACATTCTTTAGTGAACGCACTGTGACAATAGCTCAATTCAGTGGGTGCAGTGTATGGAGTCTTCAGTCCACAACGTATTAAAGGATCACACTGTATGACGGGCATACAGAGCCCCAAAGTAAGTCCTTGAACAACGGGCTTAGTGTGGTTTCTCCATTACAGCAACATCCCCTTTAGACCCAGTTTTAACAGAATCAAATGCGGTGATTTCAACAAGAACGATTTAAACATTCAAGGCTTCCTTTTTGTCGGGGTATACAAAGTGCTTCTGAGATCCACTTGCAGCGACTGCTCTATTGGCCGCGTCTCCTTCCCAAACACATCCGGTTCATAGCATGATTTTTATTTTCCATCACAAAAACGGGGGGTGTGGGGACCAGGGGTCTAAAGCAGTGCACTTGCTTGATCACATGGCTGAGGTTGGACCGGCTCAGTGGAGATGGGAGGAGAGGGAGGTGATGCTACACTTGGTGATCTCAGAGTTCTGGTCCTGGTTCTTGCGGATGCGGTAGAAGTGCTCCACGTAGCTGGAGCGACCCAGCAGCTCCACAAAGTCCTCGTCGTGGGTAATGATCAGGAGCTGGAAGTTGCGCTGGCGGGAGCGGCTCTTAATGATCCTGGGTGACGAGAGGAGACATGAGATTCACCTGACTTTAAAATAATAAAAAAAGCTTGACTTTGAAAAAAAAGAAGTAAAAAAAAACAGAGTCAGGGAGGGGGGGGGGAGGGGGGTGTTAAGTTGGATTTACAGTTCTACGTACAGCATGGTCTGCGAAGATCCGCGTAGAGACACGGGTCTTCGCAGAGCCGCCTGCATTTATACTTCCACGTCACGTTAACACGTACACAAGGGAGCAGTACAGCATTTCCCACCCCAAATGTACATGAACCGACGAGCAAAACCGGAAACGGATTCGCGAGACAGACTCTGCTCTATTGGAAATATGTACGCCTATGCATCCATGTGAAAAATATGTTGAAAAATCATTGAAATGTACTGCTGAAAAGCGCTTTGGTGTATCGCTACCGACTGAAAATAAGTGTTTTGTGTTTCGCCGGGTGCATTCATTTTATTCTCATGTCTGGCTGTCAAAAACAAAAGAAAACGTCCGTTTCCTGCTCGATTAGTCGACACGTTCCTCTGCAGAGACGGGCGACGTGTTGCTAACCTCTGGGAGGACAGTACATCTTCGTGTACGCGTAGGGTTAAGGTAGGGTTAGGAAAAAGGGACGTGTACAGGTAGCCGCGTGGATCTTTGCGGATTTTCGCAAACATTGCTGAGGCATAAGTGTCAATTGGGCTTTAAACATCACTGACTACTAGGGGTGCAAACGTGTACTCGAGTAAACGAGTACTTGTCAAGCAAACCATGAACGATTACAAAAATATTGTAATCGACAATCGTTTTGTTGTCATTTTTCCAAAATCTTATAAATGAATTTTATATTATGTATTTTGGCAACGTTTTGAAGCAGGATATATATTTAAATAGTCGGCGTTGCATATTGTTGAGACTAAAATAGGTCGGTTCGCCAACGTTTAGTGGAGTTCCCCTGCGTTCGTTTTACAATAATGACCGCCCGCCGGGAACATCCCAACATCAAAACTGGAAGTGAAATGTATAGCAGCATAGCGCTGCGGTGGTGGTGTATTAAAAACATCACACATCTCAGTAGCAGCTCATGTAGTTGGAAAGTTAGAAAGATATTGGATATTCACACTCTGATGCAGGGAACTAAAGAAGCGATCAACAGTTGCCACTTTATGTTTATTTGATTTACAAACTAGATCGTATGTAAACCCTTAATGTTCTCAAATATATTTTTTATGATTTCGCTGATTTAGTTTTTGTCTGCAATCAGTCAGAGGACAGCTTTCTCTAGTTGTGGGTTGCTTGCAGAGGAAGCACATAAATCTTGTGTGATTGCTTACTTAGAAATCAAAACTACACACACACACACACACACACACACACACCCCCACACACACACACACACACACAAAAAGTGTTTTTAGCTGAAAGTAGCGGACTTCTTTATTTTACAGAGAATTTCCCCCGTTTAACAATGTATTTAACAATACATTTCAGTAAAAAATAACAGATTCTGGGGTTTACTTACCCTTCAAGAAAAATTTAAATGTCTTTTTTTAAGGATATTTTTTGGGGGCATCTTTTCCTTTGTGGACAGGAGGAAGGTGGGTTGAGAGAGAGAGAAGGAAAGCAACCAGGGTTGCTACCATACAACCGTTTATTTTGCCTGTGGGGGGTGACGGGACTTACAGGGTGAGCCAACCAAAGTGAACATGTGTTAATGTGTGTGTGTGTGTGTGTGTGTGTGTGCACACACTCACTCGACCAGGGCGTGGGCCAGGGACTCGATGTTCTCCCGGTCCAGGTTGGTCGTAGGCTCGTCCAGCGCCAGGATGCCACAGTTGAGACAAAACGTCTCGGCCAGTGCCAAGCGGATGATCAGGGAGGCCAGCACCTAGGACACACACGATAATGCTTATTATTTTTTATTAGTTTTATATAAGGCCATTCTAAACAAGCTCCCAGCCTATATCAGCACCCTTTTGCATTGGAAATCTAGTCTTTTAAACACTCGCTCCACAGGACTCGGAATTGCGACCGTTTTGGTCGCACATGCCCGCTGATGTTTTGCTGGTGCTCCTAACTTTTGTAAGTTTGGAGCGCCAGTGCTACCAAGTAAAAGAGTTAATCTCGAGCCCTGCTCCAGCTGGTTAGTTTTACCCCAGAGCTTAAAGAGAACTTGGGAAAACTGCTTTTAAAGTTTGTGCCCCCACACTCTTGGAATAAATTGCAACAAATTTAAAAACTTGACACGTTGATTCCTTTGGGCCTTTTTAAAACACAACGAAATCACCAACCTACCGTGGACTGTAATTGTTTTTCAGTTAATCTTTTTATGGTATTTCTTATTCATTTTTTATATAATATTTTGATACTGATTACTCTGGTTGTTCATTATCTTACTGAATTCCATTGTGATTCTCTTTTATCTAAGAGAGAGGGAGAGAGAGAGCGAGAGAGACAGCGAGACAGACCGAGAAAGAGAGACAGAGAGAGACCGAGAGAGAGACCGAGAGAGAGAGAGAGAGAGAGACAGAGAGAGAAGCTAAAATACATTTCTATTGTACTTGTTAAACCTGCTCACCGGCTTACTGTACTTTACTGTCATGTTTACAGTTACATTACTAATTGAACTAATTGCACTATATTCAAAATTACATGTACAAACTGCACAGTACAACTATATGTATGTATATTTTTTATTTATTCAAACTTATTTTGTATACATTATATCTCACTTTCTCTTTTTCTTATTTTTACCAAGTCTAAATTCTTATTTTCCCTTGTGTAAGTTTTTTAAGCTTTGGCAATGTAAATGTTTAGTTTCCATGCCAATAAAGCTCTTTCGAATTGAATTGAACTGAATAGATAACGCAAGAACAGAAAGATCAAAAGAGTGAAAATGAGACCGACAGATAGAAAAAGCGAGAACGAGAAAGCGTGAGAAATATCGAGAGTGAGATAGATAATATATAGATAATCAATCATTAAATGTCTGTATATAACTATAATTAGAGGAGTCTCTGTATGTAAGTCTGTCCTTCGATTTTCTCCACAACCGTTCATCGGATTGACTTCAACCCTTGGCGGGTGTAATGCTGAGGACCCAAGGAAGTGCAGTGTCGAGTGTCAAGTTGTTTGGATGAACTGTTCTCGAGGGATACACCCCAGGTGTGAGAAACACGACTCGCAGGAAAAACAAAGTGAGGGGACAACCATGCGGGGAAAAAAAAGAAGCAAGATTAAATGCCCGCCCACGAAGGCGACGGCGAAGCCTGCGGTCCACAGAAGGAAATCAGTCATGTGAAATACAACTGTGTTCTGTCTTTATATAGGTCTATTATATACAATAGGCCTATATTAAGTAGGCCTATACCAAATATATTAAATCACTCTCAAACGAATATGTCTCGCAAATTGTACAATATATAGGCCCAACACTAGATACAATAAGTGTGTGTGTTGATGTGTCGGACACACATCGCCATACGCGCAGAGTAGAGTTATCAACTGCGTGATGCGTTATTATTCGTTCTTTCAATATAATTATATAATTAAAAAGGTTAATGTCATTATTATTATATCCTACCTTATCCCCTAACAATGTAGGCATTTCCTTGCGTAACCTCGTCTTTAATTAGCGCTGTCATGGTCCGCGTGGAAATAGCCCTCGCACGGGTGGGTGCACACGGCTCTCGAGAAAGCTGCAAGCGGCAACACCGGAGACCAAGCAGTCGGCCCCTTCCGAACAAGCACTGCACTAATTGTTACAATGTTTTTTTGTACTATACTGTTGTTGTTTTTGTATGCTTTGGCAATACAAACTTGTTCTTGTCATGTCAATAAAGCAAATTATAAATTGATATATATATATATATTTTTTTTAATTATATACTGTATATATATATATAAATATTATACATTTTGAGAGAGAGAGAGAGAGAGAGAGAGAGAGAGAGAGAGAGACAGGGAGACAGAGAGAGAGAGAGAGCGAGAGAGAGAGAGAGAGACAGGGAGAGAGAGAGACCTTCTGTCCGGCACTGCAGCGTCCTCTCATGTCCAGGGCCGTGTCTCCCTTCATCATGACAACCCTGTAGTTGTACGTCCTCCTCCTCACCCCCGCCGACGAGTTCTCATCCACGTCAGACCTGATCTCCACATACTCTATGTCTAGACAGAGAGAGAGAGAGAGAGAAATAGAGGGCAGACGGCAGTGAATAGGTGTACTCCCTCGAAAAACGACATGGGTCATCTCAAGGGGTTATCCTTTCAATAAATGTGAACGATTTGAACAGGCGAGGGACAATAATGAATAGAAAGATGGAGGAATGGAAAAGTGAGGGAGCATCGGTGTAACATGAGCAGGATTGGTGAGCACAGATGAGCCCTTTACCTTGACCCCTGTACGTGCTACGCCACAGATCTCGGATTATCTTGTTGATCTCGTCCATTTTCATACTGTGAAACTTCATGATAGTTCTGGAAGAGAAAACAAAAAACTAGGATTAAAACGAGGCAAAACAATACAGACTACTAAGGATGGGCTAATCAACATTACCATGTACACAACATTACACGGCTCAATTCCTTCCAATATCTTTTTTAAATTTTTTTTATCAGATTTTAACAATGAATTCACACTCGATAATGTAGTTTACATATAGCCTAACTGTAACCTTGGCAGGAAAGGAAGTGAAAGGGTTGGGTAACAGTTGATGGTTAATGACAGTAGCTGAAGCTTGTTTAAAATTCTAGAAAAAAAGGCTAACAAAAAGAGCATGCTAGGCAAAATGGAAGAGTTTATAAAATAACCGAAGCGAATTTTACTTCAAATGATTATCATATCATCATCATTATAGGGCTTGTACATCAGAATGCATCACGGGATTTTTTGCTGCCGATACTCCGCCATATTGAGAGGACTCAAGAGAGTTGTAGTACTGTAAAATCCTAAAATCAGCATAAATATACCGTAACCTAGGCTAATAAAAACATTTGCCATGTCTCACATGAGAAACATTGTGGCACTTTCAAACACAACAATGTCTCCCCATAGTGACAAATTGCACGATTGATTACAAAACAATGACCAAAAAAAAATTACATAACATAATAACTAACATTCCAATGCTCCTATGCTCCCAAAATGGCGGCGGTCATTGTAATGTGACGTCGCGATGTACAAACCATATAATCAAATATATACATTATGATTTTTTCATTTCACTGCACACCCCGTGTATGTATGTGACGAATAAACATCTTGAATCTTGAATCTTTATTAAAAATCCAAGGTTGAAGAATATTTCAGAGATGTATCTTTTCATCTAAATAGATATAGACCATCATGAGAACGATGGTCTATATATAAAATAGGACTGAATTGCTAGTTGCACAACTAGCCAAACTACATGTGTCATGTTCAATGACAATGGATACTAGTGACAACATTGTTGCCTTCATTATGAATCCGGCACTCTGCTAGCCCTGTGGTTGGCACTGTGGTTTTTATATACGCAAATGGAATAGAACTTGGAAATGGCACACTGTCGTTTCCGCGTGTCATTTCCTTAAGTTTTGAGGCATTTCCTCTGCAAACTGATTAGACTGTTGGTATACCTGTTCTATTGTACTGAGGTGCGCCTTGTGAAAAAGCAAGCAAAAATGAAAAAATATTAGAAAAAGCAAGAAGAACATAGCTGTGTGAATAGTGAAAATCACTAGTGGTGCCTGAAAGGTTATCCCAGTAATTTACGGGGAACTATGTGTGAAAGAGGCTTTACATACAAAATATGGCAATTCATACATTTCTACATAGACGTGTTAATTTTAGTGTCATCATAGTGTGATCATAATGTCCCACACTGTCGAAATGTACCCACAAACCAAACAAAAACGCTCTGAATAAACTACAGACACGAGTTGTATAATATTGTCAATTTATTACAACGTCCATGGTGCATTGCGTGGCAAGCGTGAGTCGAGCCGGACATTACGGGAACTTGTTTACATCCGGGCGAGTTCCGTTCCGAGAGGCAGATGAGGCTACTTTAGTTTAGAGTTTCGTAATTTATATTTCTCGACCTATGGACTATGTGGATAACATCATAGAGGATATCGATGATGTAATGGAGCCCACCATATGACATAAAGTCTTTAAAACACATTTGCTGACCTTCTTCAATCCTGTCCGCGTTACTATAATATATCCATGGTCTGTAACAGTTGATAACGGAGATTGTGCCAGGTCCCGCTTCCACATCAGCCGGTGGGTTTGTATCGTATCATTGACTGGTCTGTACAGTCTTCTGTAGCTGCTGCAGACACTGTAATCCTCATCTTCACGGTATAAATGCCAGACCATAATCTTTGTGAGCCTGCTGTCGTTTGGTTTTGCTAATACTACATGAGTAAACTCTGAAAATGACAGTTAAGTAATGGCAATACTGCATAAATAAACATCGCCATGAACCTATTTGCAAACTTCCGTGCTGCATGTAGGCTATACAGGCATTGCTACTTTATTCATTGAATGAGACACTGAAAGTGCACGAGTAAAGAATTTGTGGTTTAGTAATGGTAATACTGCATTTATTAAAAAGCTGTAAAACAATTTGTCAAACGTCCATGCAGCGATACTTTATTACTTGAATGAGAGAGACTGAACACGCTGTTCAGTTCACATTTGCCTGCTGCAGTCTCCGCTGTAAGATTTCCTCTTCTGCGTATTCTGGCTCAAATAAATGTCATTGGTTCCACTTGGTAAGACTTTGCTGAAGTTAGTCCTCATTTGATACGTAGACTGCTGGCAGCCATTGTCAAATCTTGTGTAGCTCTTCAGGCTAACAACAACAAGGCAACTGAATCTCAAGTAGCCAAAGTCCAAGCTGATTGGCCAGGGTGATTTTGCCGGGAGAGGAGGGCACTGAGAAAGCGCTTGTAGTTTTTTGAAAAAAAAGGTCCCGTGAAAATTTGCCGGGACATTCCAGGGAATTAAATTGATCCACAGAAAACATTTATACTTTTTTTTCTTCTTTTGTGAGGCAACTTGGAGACCATTCAAATATCGAAAATCTGTGGAACATTCCTTTAACAATATAAATAAACGGCCTCAGCCATAAATCAATCTAGCAACAAGTGATCATGTTATTAACATTCAACAGAAATGGCCTGATATATGTGACAGCCAGCGACATCACCTCTGCTTGTTTTAACTCATCCAAAAGGGTTTTGAATACATCTGTTGCAAG
>OOFB01032745.1:0-15188 GCA_900323305.1 Trachyrincus murrayi | reverse complement strand
GGTGTTTCCCTCCCTCCCCTCCCTTCCCTCCCTCCCTCCCCAGGCCAGCCTGCTGTCACCCATTGGCTGACGTTTGCCTGACAGGTAGTTTGAAATCCAGCAATAAAAAAAGCATTGATGTAAATGATCAATGTTGAATTAAAATATGCTGATGCTGCAGTCTGATTCAAGAGGTCTATATATATATATATATATATATATATATATATATATATATATATATATATATATATATATATATATATATATATATATATATATATATATATATAAGGGTTAAAGCTCCCCCCCCCATTTCTAACTTAAAGGCTGGTAGAGCCAATCAAACACTTAAGACTAATCGAAGCTAAATGACACAAGAATGCTTTGTTGATGCTACCACTTTCATTCCTACTTCTTCCCCTGTTGAGGCCGTTTTTAGTGCACTTAACTCAGCTTGGACACTTAAGTCAAGTGTTGTGTAGTAGGGTAGGCTACCATTTAATCTGACTTCAAGATGTCATTGATCATTTCAGAAGCACAAAAGGATGGGCATCCAGTTGACTTTTTTTTTTAAATGTATGAGTGACCTTAGTCTACATTCAAAAATCACTTAGCTAAGAGGAGCTTAGCTGAGACCAGGGCACCTCATAGGAGGTTAATATGTCCAAATGCTGCCGTCTATCCACGGTCGATTCCGACCTGTACTGTCCTATTCTAGGCCTACTTGCTATTTCAACCCACTGTCCTGTCTTTCTTCACTGTCCTGCTGTCCATAATAATACATATTATAATATATTGCTAAAAAACATCAGGTTGTTCCACACCAGGTCAGCTTTGCACTGAACTGGAGTATTTACACTGAGGGCTTAGTGTGTGCTTTACTTCACACAGTGTGTAAGTATTGTAAAAAAACTTGTTTTTTAAGTAAATCAATGAATATTATATGCGCCAGTTTCTTTCCATGGGCACTAGAGGGAGCCAAATCATACCCAATGACCGAGAAGTTACACCCAAAAACAGACACACCAAACAGCACAGCTTCAGTTTGCCCTTTCAGATGCTCGTTTAATAGTGAATATTATGAAAGAAACAAAAACATAATCTTTTACAAAGTCTATCAGAAAGCAAGGAAATAAAAGAGGAACCTAGGCCTACTGTGTTTGTTAGTTATGAATGGATAGTGAAATTATTATTCAGAATTCATGTGTGTGCCCAGATTGATTCATCTTCGTCCCAGTTGCTTTTTAAACGCTTTTAATGACTTTGCCATCATTGGAGCGACTCCTGCAATAACAGAAAATACACATTCATCACTCTGGTTGGAAATGTTCCACATTAGTGTAGTATCAGCAGAGAAAATAAAATGATGAAGTGCAAATAATGAATAAAAATGTCCCCCATCTCTCCAAGAACAAATCACAAACCATGAAAAAAGGAAAAACAAATAAACGCGTGAAAACAGAAAAATTACAGCAAAAGTTGAATTATGAAACGGTCATTCTCCTCCTCCTCGCCAGTTCTCCCCGGAGACAAATCCTGGTGCCATTTATTCTTACTTGTTTTTTTACGAGGGTCTTGTGGATTTGCGGTCCCTGAATTGGTGGGGGCAGATTTAGGGGTCTCAAGGCAGTTTGGTCGCGCTCGGTGTTCATGAATCTTGACACTGAAAACAAACAACAACAACAACAACAACAACAGTGTATCTTGGTGTCCACAAGGTCAGTTAACTTTACAACTGAACCCAGTTTCTACAACCTCTTTAAGTATGGCTACACCAGAGGAAGTGCAGGCCACATTCAAACCATGGTTGTTTATGCAAAACCGTAAAAGGCAACAGGGTTTGGTTTGAGAAACAGTGAGTCCACCTGGGTCTGACCACGCTAGGCTGGACGGCCCCAGCTGTTCCGTAGACCTCCTGCTGAATCCTGGGTCTGACCACGCTAGGCTGGACGGCCCCAGCTGTTCCGTAGATCTCCTGCTGAATCCGTACATCTCTCGGTGGCTTAGCAACGGTGTGAATAAACGCCATCTTCACCTGGCGGCCTACACAGCAAGGACACAAGCAGTTGTTTCTTTGCATTTCATACATACTCGACAATAGTATATATTGTATATTGTTAACCTGAATCCTACAGCAGACCAAGGTTTTTAAAGACTTGACCAGAGAACAGATGGTCAGGTTATATTAGGCTGGGACAGCAGTTCAAACCATCTAGTAGAAGCATAAAACCCTTCAGCTAAACCTCCAAAAAGGATCAACCAAATTAAATGATTATGCTCTTAATTAATAACTTAGAAACTCTCCCATGGCATAGATAATTAGGGTGTGATTCAAAATAAATTAGCAGAGCTTTAATTATGAAATCAAGTCACGTAACATTCACTTGGATATTATAGCACTACATAAATATAAAACATTTAGGCCATTCATAAAACATTTTGAAAGACTTCAAGTTGAGTAATTCAATACAAGTCAATATATCATATCAAATGGCCGACAATGTATAGTTGGCCCTGTACAATATTAAAGATACAGTACAATAAGATAATATACCTTGCGGTTTCTTTGAATGTGCAGAGACGATGGTCTTGGCCAGTCTTTTGAATTTGTTCTCCCTCTCCTCAGACAGCCGGAGGTACATCTCTTTCCAGGACTCGTACTCCAGGAGCTTCGAGCCCCGGAAGTCTCTTTGACAGTGTTTCCCCCACAACTGGTCGGACACACCGATGTAGCACTAGGAAGGTAGTCTAGTGGTTAGTGGGGTTCCTGGTTCAAACCCCAATGCTACCTGCAGGGATCCTTGAGCAAGACGCCTAACCCTCATCTGCTTCTTCATGACGTGCAGCTAAAAAAGTTCACTACAAGTCGCTTTGGATAAAAGTGACTAAATGACTAAAAAGTGGAAATAGAATAATTTAATTCCAATCCAATCGTTGATACACAACTAAAAACAAAGCATCTTCGGATTCTTACAGGGTTACATTCTTCAATCCGAAGCAGCTGATCCGGTGTACACCTCTCCAATACCGGCTCCAGGATCTCAAATGGGACACCTCCAGTATCGTAGAGCACTGAGAGAACATTTTGACATAAACATTTACCATCTTTAACATTTTAAAACAAGACAGTCGGCTTCACTCACTGTCGATGTTGTTCTGGAGCGTGCGGATGCACTGCTGAAACAAGCTCATCATACTGGGCAGGAAGGTGGTCTTGTTCCCTGAGTACACTTGCATTTTCTTGTTTAACCGTTGACCGGTGAAGTGAGTCTCCTCAGGGTCATCACACGACTCCTTCTCTCCTGTAAAAACGAATTATAATAATAATAAGTTAAATGTGTAACATCACACATTTCTTTCTTAATGTCTACAGCGTTTCTCCTAAACACACCAACCTCTCTTGGTCTCATAGTAGTCAACAGTGGACAACTTGTCACAGTCAGGCAGGAATTCTGGCAAGGGAGTGTTGAGCAAGTCCATTACATTATCTTTAACCTAATATAAATAAGAAAATGTTAGTCCTGACCAGCCAGTGACAATCGTGGTATAATGGCAATATGTACATTGATTATACGTTTCAACACAAGTCAGACTGCAGGATACCTTATTCATGCTGATGCAACTCTCCGAGAGCGAAGGCCACTTGATGGACTTCACTTGCTCTTTCTCCAGAGTCTTTGGCTTCTTGGGAGGCTGTTTGGCTGCATTTCTCGCCTTCCTTTTTAATGCATTGGTGTCATAGCTCAGGTAAGACTCAAAGGACATGGACGAGCCACCTAAATCAGCCTCGTTTGAATTGTTCGGTTTTGTTTTGGCCTTTATGCTACCGTTGTTTGAATGTCTATTTTCAGATGTATTCTTCATTTTCATACAGGGTTTCTTCTTTTCAACAACTTTCTTCTTCTTACTTTTGCTTACCAGACAGCTCTTCAACGTTTCTGTACTGTCCTCTTTCTCACTGGCTGAATCAGGTAAAGTCTTTGAGTATTTGGCTTCAGCTTTAGAAGAAAGACGATGTTGAACATGCAGTTCTGGCGTAGATTTAAGATTTGGACGTTTTTTGTGAGATTCTTTGTCTTTACATGCTTTGTCTGAAACGCTGTGTGTTCTTTCTTTAGGGGCCAGCTTGCACTTGGAGTCTTTGCTTCCATGCACAGTGTCATGATGACCTAAATGTTTATATTTTTTCTTCAATGTAACAGAATTATTATTTTCATCTTCAAGGTTTTTGTTTACATCCTCCATTTTGAATATACTACATTTGTTGTGTGGAATTTGAGGAGTTCCTCCTTCCAGAGAACTTCCCGACAGATCTTCTTGTCTGTTCTCTTCCTCATGTTGTTCCTGTGGGGAGGCCGGTCTTTTATCGTCAACTTTCTTTGAAACCTTAGTTGTTGTTGTTGTTGTTTCCTGGCTCTTGCCCTGAGATTGTAAGACATCTCCATTTTTTTCCTTTTTCTCGTTGCTGGGGTGGACCTCCTCCTCCGATTCAGCTTTCAATCGTGTGGTTTGTGAAGTGTCGGAATCTACTAGATTGCTGTGTTTAAGCAAAGAAACTAGAAATTAGAAAATAATATTTCACACAAAAACTTTAAATAAACTTTTTAACTTTAAATAGAAAACATGAAATAAAGAACAGAGAAAGCAAAGTGAAACAGTACCTTGTGGAGTCCTTAGGAACTAATTTCTTCCAGTATCTTACTAGCGATTTAGCGACTTCTCCGACCTCCTTATGTTTCCGCAAAGAATTGACTGTTTTGCCAATACCTGTTTCCTGTCAGGATTTGAAATGCAAATACAAGGTCAGCTACTGAAATTCAGAACTATGAGCACTGAGGCAACAATTGTAGTCATGCAAGTCTTACGGAAAGAATATCTAAGGAGACATCCAGATCCTGAAGCTTCTGCAAGGTTTTTAGAAGCTGCGAGAAAAATAAACCAAATGCATTAACACATCCATTAATGTTTCATGTATATCAGTTTGCAAATACAATCTAGTTGAAGCTTTAACCCATTCATGTGTTTGATAAAGTGCATGTATTAATGTTAAATGGAAAGAATTTTAAATTAAGGCTTCGCCTACATGCCAAATATGGTCATCCTGGATTTGGATCACTGGAGAGCCACACTTGCTGACTGTGCGGTTGGAGAACAGGCTATGTATGGGACCGCCACACACACCCACTTTGGCTGCTCCATTTACTACGGCCTATAAATGGGTAATGCAAATGCTTCCCCATTTGGTTTAAAAAGCATTGGGTTACAAACAAGTAGGCCCTTAAATTAACTAAAACATCCCATGTAAAATCTGGGCAATGAAAGTCTTGGGTCTTACTTAATGAGCAATACTGAGTTGTCTGCCAGACAACGTGACCAATAGCAAACCAACTGAGACCTCTTGCAGTGATGACGGACAGCAGCCATAAGTTGAACAACTGGAAGTTAATTTTAGCACCAAGGCAACATTAACCACAGTGACTGTAATAGCACCCAACCCCAGGCTGAGGGCATGAGGCTAATGTGACACAATTAACAAAATGCCGTTTTGCATTATGTCAACATGTTGCTTTCAAAGCAGTCAACTACTTTAAAAAACGTTTTAGAAACCTTAATTAATCGGAACTAAACGTGTTGAACTTTTTAGGCGTCACAATAGTTGTTGATAACGAATGGAGAGACACGTCTATGTTAATGTTAACATGGTTTGTCATTGTGAGCAGACGTCGCTTCGTTACTTCAAAGCATCAGTAGTGAATGGACATGAGGGCCCTCGTATAAAGTCCTATAAAGTATAAAGTCCTATAAAGTATAAAGCCCATGTGTAAAGTATAAAGCCCAAGTGTAAAGTAACAACACTAAAGTATACCGTAGTAGACTTGGACGTGTCCGTGAGTTGTAGTTTGAGATGCTTCACTTGGTTCACCACCTCGGCCATCACGTCGCTCACCTGCAGCCGAGCACACGGAACCGGAACCGGCTGATCACACTATATAATGGGCGGTACCGTGGAAATGATCACTATTCTGTACATCCATGATCACTATTCTGTACATCCATGATCATTATTCTGTACATCCATGATCATTATTCTGTACATCCATGATCACTATTCTGTACTTCCATGATCATTATTCTGTACATCCATGATCATTATTCTGTACATCCATGATCATTATTCTGTACATCCATGATCACTATTCTGTACATCCATGATCATTATTCTGTACATCCATGATCATTATTCTATATGGGATCAACTCAATAGAGACATTTAAATTGTGAGGCACTCAACGATGGTTACTTAGAACGTGATTTGTTCTGAAAATACACTAAATTAGACACTCTTATGAGACGTATAGCCCAGATGTCTCTAGATTAAGGGACAGAAATGTAATGTTTATTTAATACACTGCAACAATAAACATTCTGGCATATTTTAGTTGTGGGATTCAAGGAGCTATAGGCCTACTTGAAATAATTATGAAGGCCAATTTTTGCACGTAAAGAAAACAGTAGCTTATTATGTAAAGGAAAATATATGGACTTGTAAAATAACAAATCCCAATTAAATGGGATGTAGATGTAGGCCACTGTAGGCCCAGGCCAAAAGATCCTAAGTTATTGAGTCAACTGTGTTGATAATTTGATGGAAATGGAAATCGGGCTTTAAATATTTTATTTGACGTAGGACGTTTTTGCTGGATGTGCGCATGCGCATGTGCGCGGTTGGGGGTCTCAGCTGGGGGTCTTGGTTGGATGTCTCGGTGGGACGGTCCTGGTCATCTGTCGCTTATTGCGCAATACTTTGTTGTCATGCACTCCCATAGAGGAGGGGTTAACCTTATGTCTTCCCGAGGAACGGCCCCTAGGTCTCTCTCTCCCGCAGACGATTTGGAGCCGCAAGGGCTTTTCTCATCCTAATTCCTCAGGTGAGTAACTTCTGACTAAGAAGTTTTATTTGTAGTAATATGGATTGTACAATCAATTGGTGTCCTTGCTTCCGTGCTTTGTGTGTTAAATATAAATTTGCCAAAATATCTCATGAGCGCTTTCAAAGCAAACAAAACTCGGAAATGTATTTGATAAACAACTTAGTAGGCCTGGTCTCCATACTGTGACCCAACAAACCGTGCTGCCAAATCAACCCTGATTTAGCAGATTGGAGAATAAGTCGAGGAGTTATAGGGTCTATTTATCTTTATTTAGACTGTCGTATTGGGTTTATCCTTGGAATAGGACACAACTCGACAATAATATTGTTTTTTTTTGTAATTAAACTTAAACAATACGAGAACATGAGGTGCTTTCTTCATGCCTCAAAGTCTATAAAAGGAACGCCATGCGTGGGCCCTCAGCTGCTATTCCTGGAGCCTCCTGATAACTTGTGACAGATGCAGAGAGAGGAATGTTGACGCTCTCAACTTGGCCGTCTTGTTTTGGATCATATGCTGTAAGAGAAACAAATCTATTATGTGTTTAAAGACTGCGTATCAAAATGTATTCTGACAAAGCGCTTTAAATGTACTTTGGTGAAGGGACATTTGACAAGACAGTTAAACAGACAGTTAACAGAGCATAGTGAACACAGGGACAGCAGCACCTTTAACAATACAATTAAACCGTTTTCAATCAAGTTTTAATTCATGAATTTCTCATTTCCAATCTGTTTGTCTATCATCTGACATCCGTTTTTTCTCGAGACACAGACATTTGTATAGACACACACAATGAAAAAAACAACCTAACTTCTGATGTTTTGTTTTGCTTTCAGTAGACCTGGGCCGTGACACACTGCTACAGCCATGGCTCCCAAGAAGAACAAGGCAACGAAGAAGAACAAAGGAGACATCAATGAGATGACCATCATGGTGGAAGACAGCCCCATCAACAAGATCAACGGGCTGAACACACTGCTGGAGGGGGGTAACGGCTTCAGCTGCATCTCCACCGAGGTCACGGACGCCGTGTACGCTCCCAACCTCCTCGAAGGTCTGAGCAAGATGAGGCAGGACAGCTTCCTCTGCGATCTCACCGTCGCCACCAAGTCAAAGTCCTTCGACGTCCACAAGGTCGTCATGGCATCCTGCAGCCAATACATCCAGAACATATTGAAGAGGGACACATCGCTGCAGAAGATTGACCTGAATGAGCTGTCCCCCGTGGGCCTGGCCACCGCAATTACATACGCCTACTCCGGGAAGCTGACCCTGTCTCTCTACAGCATCGGCAGCACTATTGCCGCAGCGTTGCTGCTGCAGATCAACACCCTGGTGAAGATGTGCAGTGACTTCCTCATGCAGGAGCTCAGCGTAGAGAACTGCATGTACGTGGCCAACATCGCCGACACCTACGACCTCAAGGAAACCAAAAAGGCAGCTCAGAAGTTCATGCGGGAGAACTTCATCGAGTTCTCTGAGATGGAGCAGTTCCTGAAGCTCACCTTTGAGCAGATATGCGATTTCCTGTCAGATGATTCCTTGCAGCTGCCCTCTGAGGTCACAGCCTTCCAGATCGCCATGAAGTGGTTGGACTTCGACGAGAAAAGGTTGAGGTACGCGGCGGATCTTCTGACTCACATCCGCTTCGGCACCATTTCTGCCCAAGACCTGGTGAACCACGTCCAGAACGCCCCTCGAATGATGCAAGACCCCGAGTGCCACCGCCTGCTGGTTGACGCCATGAATTACCACCTGTTGCCATACCAACAGAATATCCTCCAGTCGCGCAGAACGAAGGTGCGCGGTGGCCTCAGGGTGATGATCACGGTCGGCGGACGCCCAGCTCTGACAGAGAAGTCTCTGAGCAAGGAGGTTCTCTACAGGGATACCGATAATGTCTGGAATAAGCTGACGGAAATGCCAGCCAAGAGCTTTAATCAGTGTGTGGCAGTCTTGGATGGTTTTCTGTATGTGGCAGGCGGTGAGGACCAGAATGATGCAAGGAACCAGGCCAAACATGCCGTCAGCAATTTCTGCCGGTCAGTAAACCGCTATTGGCCAATTCTTAAAATCGCTAATCTGTTTTCTGTCCCCTAACTTTGTTGATATTTTATCTGAAGGTTTGACCCCCGCTTCAACACCTGGATCCATCTGAGCAACATGATCCAGAAGCGTACTCACTTCAGCCTCAACACCTTCAACGGCCTCCTGTTCGCCATCGGAGGTCGCAACTCGGACGGCGTTAAGTCCTCGGTGGAGTGCTACGTCCCCTCGTCCAACCAGTGGCAGACGAAAGCCCCGATGGAGGTGCCACGCTGCTGCCACGCCAGCGCCATCATCGACGGCAAGATCCTGGTTTCCGGAGGATACATTAACAACGCCTACACCAGGGCCGTGTGCAGCTACGACCCCTCCACAGACAGCTGGCAGGATAAGAGCAGCCTGTCCACGCCCAGAGGCTGGCACTGTGCTGCCACGGTAGGAGACCGGAGCTACGTCCTAGGGGGAAGCCAGCTGGGGGGGCGTGGGGAGAGGGTAGATGTCTTTGCGGTTGAATGCTACAGCCCCCACAACGGGCAATGGAGCTACTGCGCCCCACTTGGCACCGGAGTGAGCACGGCTGGCGTGGCTGTTTCCAACAACAAGGTCTATCTGCTGGGAGGATGGAACGAGCTGGAGAAGAAGTATAAGAAATGCATCCAGGTGTACAGCCCTGACACCAATGAATGGACTGAGGATGATGAGTTGCCAGAAGCTACCGTTGGTATCTCATGCTGTATCGTCAACATACCCACACGTAAAACACGAGAGTCTAGGGCCAGTTCAGCTTCTTCTGCACCAGTTAGTATGTAAACACAAGCCCGTCTGTAAGCCTGTATCGTAGGACGACATTTTGGTTCCAAATTCTAGTAACAGTAACATTCATAGGTAAATAGAAAAGAGAAAAAATCTAATGTTTCCAATATAAATCTTAATAAATTGGTTTACTTTTCAAGGGGTAAAACTTGTTGCAGACACAAATAAAGGCATAGAAAAGCATCAAACTCATCATCAGACAGGAATTTGCTTTTGGGTCCAATCCAGATCATTTAGTCCACTCTAAAGGCACAGTAGTAATTTAAAATGTAATGGTTTTAGGGTAAAGAAATCAATTGACAAGAAAGTAATGGTGGCCACATATTGTAAAGTCTGTATAACTCAATGGGGTGAGGTTAGTTGGCCTAGTATTTTAACAATGAAAGATTAATACACGTGACAATGTGCCATGGTAAATATAGACTTGGTTATTTAAATACTTATATATAGAATATAGAGTATAGAATAACTATTTGAAATTGATCGAATACATCAATCAATCAAGGTCAAACTGTGAAAGGGCACCATCTACCAGGTGCCTGTTTCATTCATATGTAGTGTAATACCTAGGCAGGCATGGCTCACAAGCTCATCAAATGATGTTGTGAAGGAGTTGAGTGATGAGGAGAACAGTGGTTTAGACATGATGTTGTTTTGTAAAAAAAGAAAAGAAAAAGATGCTATGAAAATAAAGCCTGAGCTTTCAGAAAACCAAACAATGTAAGAACTCCTTGACTGCTCATGATTCTAAACATATTTATATACTTGTATTTAAATTAAATAGCTGCGATTGTGTGCTACTGATGAACGGTTATTTATTTTAATGCTGAATAAAAAGCCATTATTTTGTGCAAAGTTGTCTTAATTTTTACATCTCCTTACAAAACATGTGTATTAACACACCAAAGTCCCATCCCAATTAATGAATAATGCTGTCTCTGAAGCTCCGACCTTCTGCTCAGAAGCTGAAACTTACACTTTCAACCCTTCTGAGGTGACATCATACAGATACTGAGCACACTGGCTTTTAGCCTTCGCACGGGTGGGTGCACACGAGCAAAATACATGTTTAAAAGCATTCAAGAAACGTATTCAAGTTCAAGTTGTTTTTATTTGTCACATACATACACGGGGTGTGCAGTGAAATGAAAGTGGCAATGCTAACTTTATTATGCCTACATCTATTGTTACCCTAAAACACAGGAACTTAGCTTAGATTAAAGATTAAACCGGTTTATTGCAGCGTTTGAGAACAGGCAGAGCAGGTGGAACGTGCTGACATGCTAGCTCCTCCTGAGTGTGTGTGTGGTGGCTGGTTTAACCTGTGGGCCTTAACCATACACCAACAACACACAATACACAGTGCTATACTAAATAAACTTTACTTACTTACTTACATACTACTCCTACTACTACTACTCCTATTACTGCTACTCCTATTACTAACTACTACTACTCCTATTACTAACTACTAGGACTACTATTACTACTACTATAAGTCTAAGATACACGGCACTATATAACCCAGCATCTCAGGGCATGCAGAGTGCAAGGTGGGCATGATAATTATAATAGGAGTAGTAAAACACTAAACTATGGGTTCTGTGTTTACGAGTGGAATTAGGTATTAGGTATTCACTAATTAGACATCGGTAAGGCTCATTCCTATATTCATTTACAAGAACTGTGAACTGTGAACAAGTAGGCCTATAATTGGTAAGACCAAGGCTAATCATTTCTTCCATATCAGCTATTATATAGCAAATGATATAAGTGCCATAAAGTGATAAGTGCTCCTATATTGGGTTACAAGGCTAGGTGCAGGCTGGTTAGAGCTGGAGCTCCTCTTTAATGAGCCTTTGTATTGAATGGCCCACTGCATTTGAATGCATTTAATTTTTCATACAGTCTAGTAAAAACTAAATTTTTCACAATCATAGAACTAAATGCCTACTTATAACTGTAGCTATTGGGTCGTAAAGCATTAATTATTTATTAAATTGAAGGATCAAATATTAGGCTATTTATTAATTAATCAGCTATAAGGTGTGTGGCAGGCCCCATGTTTACAAATGTTACAATTAAAACTCAAAACGTTTGTAATTGTATTGTTTAAAACGGCACCGTCATTGTTACTCGGCAGGTGTTTGTATATGTTGTAATATACGAGGAGGAGGAGGAAGAAGAATAGTGCTGAGTCATCATATGATGACGCGGCTCCGCCTGACGACGTCACGTGTTTCCAGTCGTAGGGTTGTGACGTTTCAGAGGGGGAGGAGCCGCCAGCCGCCGAGTGAAGCTTCTTAAACTGTTTAACTGTTTAACTGTTGAACTGTTGAACTCGTCCAGTCGGTCGGTCCGCACCAGACTCACCGTCCTACCAGAGCCTCGCCGGGGTTGGACGA
Organism: Trachyrincus murrayi; assembly: GCA_900323305.1. Lineage (NCBI taxonomy): Eukaryota > Metazoa > Chordata > Actinopteri > Gadiformes > Macrouridae > Trachyrincus > Trachyrincus murrayi. Next base: position 3,007 of record OOFB01032745.1, on the reverse strand, counting down.
CTGAAGACCGGGTCGTGGGGACGTCAGTCGTGTACCTTGCTAAATACGTTAGCAAGTGATGCTCACGGCTAACTGACACAACACCACGGAGACTACCGATCTACCTATCGATCTTCTCTGTTCCGATCGATCTGATCGATACCTGGACCCCTACCCGCCAGGACAACATGGGCTTACTGTCTCAGGGGTCACCGCTGGACTGGGAGCAGACCAAGAAGTACGCGGACCACATCCGGACCCACGGGATCATCCAGTTCCTCAACATCTACCACAAAGTCAAGGACCGGCAGAGAGACGTGCTGAAGTGGGGAGACGAGGTCATCATAATATAATATCATATAATATAATATCATATAACCTCAACTCATATAATATTATAATATAATGCTGGACAACCTTTACCTAGAAAACAACTCATATAATAGTTATTAGTTAGTTGTTGGGTTCTTGTAATACTAGTTTATAACTAGTAGTAGCGTTCACATAGTACGTTGTTAACTGTTACACATTACACCTGAGTACTACTACCAGTGTGTACACACCTGAGTACTACTACTATCTTCTGCGGTGTGTTGTCTGTGTACATGAACTATATTTATTCTATATTATGTACATGAGCTATGTTTATTCTATATTATGTACATGAACTATGTTTATTATATATTATGTACATGAACTATGTTTATTATATATTATGAACTATGTTTATTATATATTCTAGAGTAAAGCTGAAGTCATCTCTCTGTGGAATGCTGTTGTGATAGATGATCCTCCCTGCAGACAGGGATTACACGAGGGCCGGGGGTGAATGATGCATCTGAAATGAATGTGATAGTTTTGATCTTCTGTGTTGGTGCTGTACTATAGAAATGTAAAAGAAAACAACTAACTGTCATAATATGTGATTAAGGCAAAACGTTTGGTTTTTCTTTCCCTTTTTTAGGTGGAGTACATGTTGATTGAAATGGACGAGACAAATGAGAAGGTTCGAATTGCTCTGAACGGACGTGAACTTCTAGAAACTCTTCAAGACCAAGGAGAAAAGATCAACCCTAAGTAAGTAAGCGTGGGCCTACTCTGTACTGTGTACACAAGCGACTCCCTGCATTGTTTAGGAGTCTCCAAGCAGTGCCGTAAGAGGAGCCATTCCACAAAAAATGTCATGGCACTAAAAATTGCGTAACGAAAACGTAACAATCTTTATTTCCCTGTCTGCCGCTCCTCTTTATCAACACATTTGCATAGAAAACAAACAAACTTCAAGTACTCTGCCGGCATGCATGCGTTATTTGAATAACCAATACATGAATATATAAGAGACAAAAATACTACACAAAATGCATAAGGTATGCTATTTCTTAGTGGCCACTGATAAATAGCATTGTGTGTCTGTGTGGGAATATAAAGTGTCTTCTTCTCAAAGCCAAAGCTTTTAAATGAGACTATAAGTCAGCAAAAACGGGTGAATCGTCTCTCCCTGGTTTATTTCTCAGTAATATGAGCGGCGTGGCTGAAAACAGGACACTGATTGAAACCGAAAAATAATTGACGCTAGCCGGGGCAAACGGGGGGGTCAAATTCTTGTTAGCGTGACTGAACATGTGAAAACACGCGCGGCTCTGCTGATGACGTCGCCGCAAACCCACACAGAGGCGACGTCCTCCAAGGGGAACGCCATGTCCACCGGGAAGCGTGCATTCCTCTCTACCGCCACGCTGCCCAGCGCCTATGGCCTGAAAACACGAATACTCGGTTCCTTCCTCACTGACTAAACTCTCTTTTGTTCCACCCTCCTCAGTCACCCGACCCTGTGGAGGCCGGAGTACGGCAGCTACATGATCGAAGGCACCCCCGGGCAGCCCTACGGGGGGACCATGTCGGAGTTCAACACGGTGGAAGACAACATGGAAAAGCGGCGACGAGAGGCCTCGGCCGCCCTCAAAGAGAACCAGACGCTTTGCACAATCACCGTCTTCCCAAGGTAGCATGTAGCCCTCTTTAGAAGAAGACCTGAGTCACTTCCACTTCCTTTTTTATAAAGAACATATTTTATTTTGTTCAGATTGGAATTGTCTATAAGGATTTATATATATATATATATATATATATATATAGTAAATGTCCAGTGTTTCTAGGTTGGGTTGTTTAGGTTTCACCCAACCGGAGTGTCGCCCAACACCTGTTGAAACTGGAGTCTCCAAGTCTTTATTCTTCCCAGATGAAGCCATCAATGAACACCCGAGATTCAGGTACCATGTTTTGGTTGAGTGAAGTCCTCCAGGGGTGATAAACAAGCACTACTCTGAGGGTGTGTAGCTGTGTGTGATGGTGACGTCATTCCCTCTTCTCAGCACGCTGACCAGAAACATCCGGCACAGAAGAGGCGAGAAAATTGCCATCAATGTACCAAGTAAGTGTTGCATAGAGTACACATGTACTCCAAGTACATGTAGAGTCCACATGTACTCCAATGCTTATAGCTTATAGCTTATAGCTTATAGCTTGTAGCAGAACTGCTGTATTTGCTTTACTCTCATTGTCTCGCTCTCTCTCTCTCTGTCTCTCTCTCTGACTCCACCTCTCGCTCTCTCTCTCTCTCTCTCTCTGTCTCCCCTCTCTCTCTCTCTCTCTCTCTCTCTCTCTCTCTCTCTGACTCCACCTCTCTCTCTCTCTCTCTCTCTCTGTCTCTCTCTCTCTCTGACTCCACCTCTCTTTCTCTCTCTCTGACTCCACCTCTCTCTCGCTCTCTCTCTCTGTTTCTCTCTCTCTCTCTCTCTCTCTCTCTCTCTCTCTCTCTCTCTCTCTCTCTCTCTCTCTCTCTCTCTCTCTCTCTCTCTCTCTCTCTCTCTCTCTCTCTCTCTCTCTCTCTCTCTCTCTCTCTCTCCCTCTCTCTCTCTCTCTCTCTCTCTCTCTCTCTCTCTCTCTCTCTCTCTCTCTCTCTCTGTCTCTCTCTCTCTCTCTCTCTCTCTGAGTATCCTAGCTAGCAGTAACTGAGTTTTCTAGCGTT